>CAKMRK010000743.1:0-113477 GCA_928213465.1 Penicillium sclerotigenum | reverse complement strand
TGAGCAACCCGGGCATAAAAATGCGATGATCCGCTTGCCACATAGAGGATATCAGTCGGAGAAAGTCCTTCTTCGTAAAACTGTGGTCTGGATCCTCGACGTTCTCAACCGTTCCTTCATTTTCTGTCAACGTTCTCTTTATCCACTGTGTCGCAATCAGTTTGGCTTCCATGTTAGAAAGTAAACACCAAACAAGAGCTTACACTGGATATCTCTTTCCGGTCTTCCAACACGATCTTGATTTGCAGTTTCTCTTCAAATCCACCAAACAGCCTTTCTGCGCAATTGAGAACCGACGTCATCACTGGCCGTCCATTTTTACTTTTTTTCCCACGCGCTAAATGACTATACCACCGAAGGAATTCTTTGATGGTTTTATGATCTGGAATCGCACAGCCTGGCCCCATTGCGTAACCTTTGATCCCATACTGTTCAACGAACCTGTAGTAGTCAGTAACTTATTCTCCGGGTGTTCTTCATGTACAAGTGCATGTCAACTCACTTCATCCAAAGATTGACCGCTCCGCAGTACATCCTCTTGGTCTTGGGTACCCTTTTATCTTTGTCTCGGATGGAGTCCTCATCTGCATGAGCGCTAAAAACATAGCCGCTCTTTTGCAGTTGCTTGTCGCGCTTTTCCTTGGCGATCTCATCTTGTTGAGCAAAGTAATCTTTCTACCCATGGCCAGCTTAATCTCACACGCAATGCAAAAGAAAAAGGTAGAAACCTGAGAGGATGAGGTAGAAAATAGAGAAACCTATCTTGGAAGATTGAAGCAGGGAAATAAATCCAATTTATAGTTCAGTAATTTGATATTACTCTTACCCAAGCCTATTGTTCTCCGGCATCTCCTTGTGACAGATAGACTCTGTGCCTTCCAGTTTGCGTCATCTTGCTTAAGTGCGCTATTTTTGAGAGCGGAATGAAATTAGAAGATCACGCACCTCTAGAAATAGGAGCATGATGAAAATCGAAGGCCATCAAAAAGTGGTCGCAAAGTAGATAGTATTGTGGGGCAAGGTGCTTATTTGGGCATAGTCTGAGCGTAGACTGAGTGCTCAATAGATGCCTCTAAGCAGTCTCTGAGTAATCAGAGAGCGATCAGTGAGCATCCAATCAGACTCACTAAGCGCTCACTGAGCGTTCACTGAGCTCACCGATTTATCACGTGACTAGTCTGAGCCCGGACTGAAATCTACTCAGTGAGCCTGACTCTGAGCGCCCTCATAAAAGCGGCGGCATCTAAGATAGGAAAGCCCCACCCGGCAGAGGAAATCAAGTACGTATAGCTACCTAGGTATGCCCAAAGGCGTCCGCAAGGGTTTACTTGACTATATGGGTGCGTATACGATGTTACCACAATCAAATGATTGAATACATACTCTGTGATTGATGGTCTGAATCATCCTTTGCCTAAGGGAAATATACTATGTATGCAGCCGTGATGTTCCCCCTTTTGTCAGGCTTCAAGCGTTCAGTTTCGCTTCGCATGCGATTGTTTATTATTGCGCAAAGACAAACAAAAACAAAAGCAAGCTTGATGTCTTACTTCTTACAATTGGAAATTGCAGTTTGTCTTGCAGATAAAGAAAGCTGCAGGAAGCTATTCAAGCGGTTCATTCACTAAATAACTGAGACTGTAGGGCATTGAATATAAAAGAAGCTGTTGATCTCCTTCTACTTCTCTAATCCATGAAACCAATTCCAGCAGTTTTTATCCATCCTAAGTTTTCCACACTCAACATCAACCCGCAAGATACCACCAAAGAATATCCAGAGTCAAAAGAATAAGATAATGCCCTCCCAACTAGGCTGGATCTGGCCCAAAGACCCACGTCCCGGCAACCCACAACACTGGCCACGCCGCTGGCGCATCTTTGATGTCTTGACAAGCAAAGGGCCAGACATCTACGTGGGCCGAATCGACCAGCCCAAAACCAAGACCAGAAAGCCATCCAGGTCCGGGCTGACAAGACAAGAATGGTCCCGATGGGATATTGACCCCAACAACCCCGAGTCAGGCTACAGCCCACTCCCATGGGCACGGCGGCCTGCGTGGGAGCGCTATGATTTCCGCACGAGGAAGTACCACGTCCCGGACCATGGAACATGGAGTGCGGTTGAGTATTGCAATGGAAGAAGGGCCCGGAGGGGGGGATGGACCGGGAAGGAGGAGGTGCATTGTGTGCCAAGGCGATATTGGGATCGGAATGGGGTCGAGTATCCAGCGGAATTTTGGCATGATAATATTTATGGGAAGCATGAGGATTGAATGGACACACCGGGTGGGAAAAGGCGGTTGATAGAAAGGAAGGTGAGGTAGTAGGAGGGTAGTTTGTTTGTATGATATTATGTTTGTTAAATCCATGTAGTTTGGTTGAATGCTTCCAATCATTTCCCCCTCAAAATCAAGGTGAGGAGGATATAGCCCAATGCGCTGGGTTTCTTCCAAAATCCTCTCGAATATAGGGAGACGGTCCAATCAGATACATCCAAAGTGCAATGCGTCAAAGGTGTATACACGTGCTGGTCCATTAACAGAAGGTTGATTCGCCTGAGGGCGGCGGAGAGTTGGCAGTTGGGCGCCGTTATCAGTCAGACGATTGCACTTCACGCATGGTGTCTGCTTGATATCTGCATAAGAAGATATCATGTCCTATGTCGGTGTTAGCAAGAGTCTCCTTCTGAGTCAAGAACAGAACATACCAGCAAGAAAGCAAGGTCCCACTTCCGCGGGCGTGACCCGACACATCCCAGTATAGCATCCTCAAGTTTCGTGGGTGATCGGCCAGCGATATTGCTCGAAACCTCCCAGTCAGAGACCGGGGAGCCAGGGAAAGATACCCCTTTGACCTGGAAGACGACACCAGCTCTAACAAGTGCTACCGCTAGAGAAGTCTCATCCCGGCCCACGATAACCCGTACACCGGGCACATCCCGCTGGACAAACCGGTCCAAAACATTCTTCCATTCGCCCTCAGTAGACTGCGCTTTAATATGTTCAGCCTCTTCGTCTTCACGCTGACGCTCATCTACTTTTGATTTTTTTTTTCGTGCTAGTTCTTCAAGAAGAACGTCATAATCCCTTTCCCACTTCCCGGTCGGCTGAAGAAGCTGGCCATTGGCTTCCTTAATGCGTGATTCAACATGTGCCCATACAGATGTCAATTCTGGATCCCGCCACAAGGACTGAAATTGCTGGACATCCGCGACGCATGCGCGTGCAGCCGCGTCCAGGCTAGCCCGGAGGATCCGTGGAGTTTCAGCGACTGAATTGCCGAGTGCCACTTTATCTGGGTTTGCAATAGGCACCAGAGGCTCCAGTAGGCCCTGGGGCATGAATCCACGGAGTTCATGGATCTGGATATTTCATTAACTTGGTTTTCTGGAGCTGTAACAGCTTATGTAGTTACCTTGCGTTCGAGCTCTTGTAGTTTTGCTAGTGATGAGACAAGTTGTAGCTCTGAGTCCAGCCCCAAGGGTCCACTGTTGCTGGTCGCTGGCCCTTGGGAGGAGTTCTGGTTAGAAGTAGCCATCCCCAGGGCGGTTGACATTACTTTTTGGGAGTTGGCGAAATGGTCAGATCCACCCAAAAATATGCAAATTTGGGCTTCGGAAGATGAGTAATAGATAGATATATATTTGAGTAGGTGCTTGACTTACGAAATGGAAATCAAACACGGTGGAAGGCAACGGTTTATCGTAGTGATTGCTTTGTGGGAAATAAGATCACCTTGTTTTGTGTGTAGTATAGTAAAATGTCAAGATAAAAATGCCCAGAACCTGAATGAGAGAGTGTGTTTCGATGCTGGATCCCAGATATTGATATTTTGTTGCTTAAAGATGCTCCAGTAATGCGAGAAGGAGAGGACGGGAGAGATGAGATGGGCCGTGAACCAATCAGGAAAACTCCAGCCACAACCCACTGTGCCACAAGTGGCTGATGTAATGTTTACATAATCGTGTTTTTATAGTTGGGACATCGTGCTTCTTTAATTTCATTTCCTTTCCATATTTGGTATGTCTAATCCAGTATGAAAGACCTTTGAATTCCAGTAAATGTCTTGAAGTGCAGCTTTATCATTCTACCTGCGTCTTTGACCCTTGTTAAACTGTCTTACTCCGAGTGAGTCCAAATTGAAACAAGCTTTTGTTAATGAACTTGCAGCTTTCAAGAATGAGAATCACTCCTATAACATAATGATCTAGATGTAAGAGACTTTAAGAGTCTCCACACAGTTGAATGTACATTGCTTTGTTGTTCAGCGGAGCTCTAGAGTCTGGATGGAACAGGTTCTCCGTTGTCTCAATTTTGCGAGCTTCTTTGTAGAATGAGCTCTCCAGCACGATGTCTCGACCTTGTTTGGTCTATAAAAAGCCTTGGAATCTACCCTCTAATAATTCTCATCAATCTTCAGTAACTTTCATCGGCACCCATCAGCATCAACCAGCAAAGCAACTTTCGCACCTTGAATTCATCATGAATAGTGCAGGCGGGGCACCTCGATTCTTCGGTATATCCGCTGAGAAAACTCAACATCTGAGACGCTCTGCTCGTATTGCAGAGAAGCCGGCCAAAAAAGCCGAAGAAGAAGCGTGGAACACGCGCGGCGAGCCAAGCCAGTCCGCCTCCTCCCACACAGACCCAGTTCCGAGGCACGCCAGTTTCAGGTGCGACGCAGCCTTATGCAGCAGCAGCAGCAGTCTAGAAATTTATCAGTGCATTAGGGTATGATCGACTCACAAGAATAGCCTTGGAATTTATGGATAATTACTAATCGGACTTAGATGCTCCGCGAGTTTCGTACTGGCGCCGATAAAGCACCGAAGCTACCCGGAGATAAATGCAAGAATGAGATTTACTCGATTCTTAAAACGAACAAGGATTGGACTTGTGGTTTGAAAAGGCAGCGAAACTGAGAGTGCTGATCTACCTGATGAGGAGACTTTTCGAGGAGATGTAAATGTCTTTTTATCCATCCTTGGGGGAGTAAATTAGCCAGTGTGATAGATCTTGTTCGTCAATAGATGTGGAATTTCAAGATAAGAACCAATAGACGTCAGTTTCAAACTTGTGATATAATTCCATAAGCATAGTCGGTTGTGTGAGCGGCCTCTTCACTGGCAACGTATCTCAGCAATATAATTTGTACATATGGTTAAAAATGATGAAAGGGATGTTACATTCAAGGCCATTCTACAAGTTCTTTTGGATATTCTCTATCTTATTGGTTTTTAGCTAGATGAATAGAGGAAAACAAGCGAACAGCACGAATACTGGTCAACCCGAGACTAGAGTGATATGCAGAGTAGAATAAATTGGAAATAAAGAGCTTACGAGCTATCTAGGAATCATCAGGCACGATATCTCCAGAGATAGGTCGCTCCACATCTCTGGTTTATTTATTGGCCGCGTTTATTCGGACTTGTAAAAGACAAGACAAATACAAATACAAGAAGGGGAATAGAAAGAACGGATAGATCAGTCATATGGCAATGGAGAAAGACACACATTGGTGGCACTGGTGACGCTCTAGTTGTTGTCGAAGATGTTAGACATCAAGGTCATTGTCCCAGTTGCATGACTTTCACATCACCTTTCAGCATTCCGATAGGCCCACCACGGAGGGTGCTAAAACCACCCATTTTAGCACATGGGCCGTCTGGACCACTGAATGGCTATCAAGGTGATCAGCCCGTTATTACCATCTTGCTTTATAGAACGACAGCTGCTACTGTAATCCTCGGCCGAGGCTACAGGCAGCAGCCTCGAGCAGAGCCTCAAAAAGTGGGGTATAAAAGGCCCCAGCCCCCAACCAAAAAAAAAACATTTGCAACATTCCCCAGTTTTTGAGACCACAATAGCAACAATGGCAGATCAAAATATACCAGATAGCTTCCTCCGGGGTCCAGCCCCAAACGCAACCCTCCATAAACTCGATTTTGAGCAGACGTCCCCACCGATTCCCGAATACGAAGGCTACTTTGCTGCTATAGTGGACAACTTTATGACCGAAGCCGAATGCAAAGAGCTCATCCATCTAGCAGAAGAATCAACAAG
Organism: Penicillium sclerotigenum; assembly: GCA_928213465.1. Classification (NCBI taxonomy): domain Eukaryota; kingdom Fungi; phylum Ascomycota; class Eurotiomycetes; order Eurotiales; family Aspergillaceae; genus Penicillium; species Penicillium sclerotigenum. The sequence goes on along the minus strand of CAKMRK010000743.1, from coordinate 107,415 downwards.
AATTCAACTCCCAGATTCAACCCTCTCACCTCCCGTATGGGCACGGGCCATGGTTAACGCCGGCGGCGGCAAACAAGTAATGTCCATCGACACGCGGAAGAGCGGACGGGTCATATTGGATTCACCCGATCTTGCAGCCAGAATCTTGGACCGAATGATGCCTTTCATGCGCGAATGCGAGCTTGACCGCGTCCAGGACAAACCCCTAGTTACGGGTATTAGGTCAGCGAAACGGGGCGAAGTGCTTCGTCTCAGTCGGCTGAATGAGCGTCTTCGGTTCCTGCGTTATGAGGGTGGTGATTATTTCCGGCATCATTGTGATGGGTGTTTTGTTACGCCTGATGGGCTAGAGAAGTCGCTCTACACTATTCATTTATATTTGAATGGAGAAGGTGAACAGGATATGGAGGAATTGCAGCCTCATATTGAGCGGGCGGAGAAGGCCAACTGGCTGTTTGCAAAGAATTGGCAGGCACATCTTGCTGAAGTTGAGTCGGAGGAGGCTGAATTTCGTGATGGGAGTTGTACTTCGGCTACGGAGACTTCGGAGGGAAATGAAGCTCTTCTAGGTGGTGCAACCTCGTTTATGGCTGAGATAGACTCGAGGGAGTCTGTTCGGATCTTTCCAAAGACAGGGTCTGTTCTCATCTTTCAGCAAAGGAACTTGTTACATGGTGGAGATGATGTCTTTAGAGGTGTGAAGTACACCCTACGGACGGATGTCATGTATACTACCGAGTAAAGAAGAAGTCACGGCCCATTCAAGATCACATTTGCCCCTACCTTTTCTCTTTTTGCCAAGCAGCATAGGTTTCCATTCCAACCCAGACTTCCAACAACTTGGATAATTATGCTGTCAGCATGCGCATCATGATCTATTGTCACTGGCAGAGCCTAGATTAGCATCCAGCCTTTTCATGATTTCATGGTGTCACACTGGTCTTTCACGTAGGAGAGCGCAGCATGGGCTCAGGTTCATACGCATCCATTTCCCATAGCGGAAGTGGCCCATCTAGCCCACTTTCTTGCAAATAGGAAGTCTCCTTCAGTTGACCACGTTCCGTGTGCACCTGGGTTTCAAGGGCTTCAGTCTATGGCTCATTCACTATGAAATCGAGGTTGACTGCAACGCTGCATCACAACGAGTGCCGTCCACTGTAACGAGCTTCATCGGCACCTCCGAGGCGACTGTTCTAGGACGTGTCAACGGATCACCCGGTCTGCCCCACCCCATATCATCATGTCATCCATTCAAGGAGATCCCTATATTAACAACAATGTGATCGGACTTGGAAGGTACAATCTCTGTTGGGAGACTTTCCTTGGGCTGAGAATAAGGACAGATCGTTGACCAAGTTTCCTACCTTTCGGCCCCCAAAGCTATGTAACCATGGGTCATCATGGCGAGTAGATTCGCCACGGGCTAAGAAGCGGTATAAATGTCGATTGAGGCTGGAGGCGAAATGATGTTCATTGGATGAGGACACATAGTTGCCTGTGGTAAGAACATTTATAAATAGTTTGTATACCGCCTTCCTAACCAGGCAAGTGCACTGTGCATTCCAACGGAAGGTCAACACCGCGGTAAACTCCGACTCCACCCTCTCGTCCACTTGCTTGGATACGCAGTGGATAATGTACCGCGACGATCTCTGTGGGAATTGAGAATTGACTTAATGTCTGGGAAGAGGCAATGGTTTCTGGGCCATGGTTAGCTTGATGCGATACGTCATGTGAATCAACATCTCAAGAAATGCGCCCTTGGAAGGCCTCCGCCTGGTAATCAAGAAAACCCTCACAGCCTCAATGCACATTCAACAGAAGTAGCAGCCAGCACAAAAGTATCAATTTCCAGCCTCCACCTGAATAAAGAGCTTAGAGATGCTGGCAAGGGGTCACTGCCTACAAAATACGAAAGAGCCAGCGAAGCTGTGGATACAGCATCCCTGAATTACTCGGGGCCGGTTCATTTTCAAGGCCCACCGCATAATCAACCGAAAGGTTGTGTGGAATATCCCTATACGCTCAGAAAACTCTGCAGCTGATATATATCAAGAACAGAAAAAAGAAGACCGGGCATCAACCGAAGCGCTCGGTTTAGGCCTCCAGAACAGAGAAGGGTGGCCTAAGGAAGTTCAGCTTTTCAAAATTGAGTGATCCAGTATAATCTATTATTCTATTATTTAATGTACAGGTCAAAAATGTTATCTAAATCCATTTCTAACCATTTCATAACGTCCCAGATATGGAATGCGGTCCGGGGAAGGTATGTGGGATCTATGGGCCTCATATCCACTTCGATCATTCTTCCGTTACACACCATTCCAAGGTTCCTGAGGGTGGCGTGAAAATCGTGGCGCCCGTAACTGGGGTTACAGGGTCTAAAATAAATTGTCTTGGCCCTTGGTCAGACCAAGATTCAATTCGTATACGGAGCAAAAGAATATGACATAGACTTGGTGATCGGTGGCCTGACCACATTTGCGGGGTGAAGCTGTAGCTGTATCAAGATCTGATTGGTTGGGTTTTGACAATGTCTTGGATAAAAAAAGAATTTATGTTGGCAGCCATGTGGAGGAATGAACAGGAAGTAATAGAGAAAGAATGCACAAATCATAGTTGTTAGGGCTGTCTCACCCCTACATGAGTCTGCACATAATTTAAGACACCGTTGTGGAGCAACCTATTCCGGGTGTTACCAGACTCGATGTTACATCCACGGGCTTTTATTCAATGTTGTTCTATTTCGAGCTTGGCGAGAAGACTCAATATTGATATCACATATAGAGGAAAACACTTAAATAGCCTCATTCCGCCCGGCTTGTCCTCCTCATTCTCATCGACATCCTTCAAAATCCAAACAAGCCAATCACCTCAACCTCTCAAACTCTCAACCTTCCAACCACCATCATGCAGCTCACTCAGCTCCTCCTCGCTACTGGCCTCTTGGCCTCCTCAGCCTTCGCTGCCCCCGCCGACACCTCAGCCAAGTCCATGATGGCCGACAGCCCTGAGTGGACTCTCCAGGACACCAAGCGTGTCTGCAACACCGAAGACACCTCCTGCACCTGGAATTTCAGCATCTACCCCGGCGCCGGGGACGCTACTCCTTGCACCTACGTCGTGGATGGCAGCCCTGCCTCCCGCGCTGATGGCGGCCCCGTCACCTGCGGCGGATTCACCATCACTTCGAGCTGGAGCGGCCAGTTCGGTGAGGGTAATGGCTTCACTACTCTCGCTGTTGTCGAGAACGAGTCTCGCCAGATTATCTGGCCTGCCTACAGGGATAACCAGCTGGTTAACGATGTGGTTGTCAAGCCTGACCAGAGCTACGCCCCTGTTGCTGTTTTCTGAATGAAGATGAAATGATGGCTCGGGATATGAGCTGCATTCTGTGTATACAAATCACTTTCCTTAATGATAGTCAATGACAAGCATCTTTTACCTGTTGTAATATAAATTTTATACTTAGTTCGGCTGTGGAAAAGAGGATAACCACGTAGCACGTAATGTTATTCCTGACGAAATAACGAAATTTAGGGAGGACGGGTTTGCTTTTCATACTTTGGCTTTGCTATACAAGACACAAGACACGGGGAAATTGGGACATTACATTGTTTTTAACTATCACCGGCGAAGCATTCGGCAATGATAAAAGATATCATTTCCCCCCGTCTCTCTTCCTCTCTCCCTCCGTCCGTTCTATTCCCCGCGAAAGGAAACATATTCTTTACAATGAGCGTATGCTAACACAACCAGTGTGGCTGGGGTCAAGTAAGGATCGGTTAGATGTCACATTTATATCTTGTTTAATGGGCGAGGGCAGTAGTGGTGTTGCGAAATGTAATGTCGTAGAATTAACATAGACTACCTAGAAGATAACATTGTTACACACGTTCATCCTACTATCCTTATATAAGAGCCATCATGACACCATCAAACAGGATTCTTGGTCTCTTGGACCTCCACATGTGCCGTGACCGTTTTCTTCTCGTCATCCTCATCGAGGTGTTTGTGGACGGCTGCAGCAACCTCATTGGCCTTGTCTTTGCCCTCGAACACTGCTCAAGTCAGCTCTGTCTCTTGCAGCAGAGCAGGAAGACCACTTACAGAATGACAGCTCCTCAAGAGTGCGTCCTGCAGTTTCGGGGAAGAAGAAGTAAATAAATACTAGTTCAAATACCAGCCAGCAGCAGTACACCAGGAGCCACTTCCAGGCGATGCGCGCCAGGCCAACGGGGTTCACGTAGGTGGCGAAGAAGCCTGCGCCGCGACCGTAGAACTGGAACCAGGAGAGACCACGCGAGCGGCCCATGTAAGGGAACAGCTCGACCAGATACGCTTTTTCATGTCAGTATATAGACGCTATGAGACGGAAGGGACACGCACTGTAGGTTAGGGCGTTATAGCCGAGATTGTAGGCGGGCGAGTAGGCGAAAATGAAGAATATGGTCAGAATGGCTGCGGATTGAGCCTTTGTGCTCATGAAGCGCTCCATGGAGATTGTCCATGCGATGTACACACACAGCAGGCAGCTTGCGCAGGTCAGGTACATCGGCCGACGCTTGAAGCGCGGCGCCGTCAGCGCCAGCGCAGTGCCACAGACGAGACCCCAGCAGGCTATGCCGATGTTGATCTTGGACTTGGTCACGCTGTCGGTGATTCCTACCATGTTCAGGAGGTCGCTAAGATAGTACCTATTACATGGATCAGCGAAGACGAAAGGTATGTAGGGCTGATGCTATGGGCGGATGCTTACGAAATGAGCGTGTTGCCAGACCACTGCGTGAACAGGCCGAGAAAAGCGGAGATGAAAAGTCGACGACGCATACCAGCCGTGCGGAACATGTCCCACCAGGATTGTTTTGACTCTTCGAGCTCCATCTTGATGGTGCGTTCGATCTGCGCCAGTTCGGCTTTGACAATGACTGAGCTACGGTTGCCCTCCGCGTGGTACTTGGTGAGTATGTCGAAGGCGTCATCGTAGCGGTCTTTGCTGATCAGGTATCGGGGACTTTCGGGGAGGAACCTGGGCATGGGTTAGTGGGAGAGCAGTCGGGATACCGGCGAGGAGCGTCCTACATCACCGTCACGATTTGGATTGTGGCGGGCGCAATTTGAAGCAGAGATGGGATACGCCATGCCCAGTTAGACGAAATGGTCACCGTCCCCAGGCCCACGGCTGCCGCAATGACCTGGCCGATGAAGTAGGAGGAGTTGAACAGCGAGGTGAGGATCGGTCGTTCCTTGGGGTAACCTAGCTCTCCCAGTAAAGATGACCCTGCAACGATGCAGAACGGGATTCCGAATCCTAGAAGGATACGCGCGACAATGTACATGGCAACTAGGCACTATCAGAGATGTCACAGAATGGATAAGGAGAGGTGTGAATACCTCCATTGGAGAAGCCCTGGATGAGGGCCCCGACCAAGCTCACGCATGAACCGAACATGATCGTCCATCGTCGTCCGACTCGCTGGTTGAGGTATGGGACAAAAGGCAGGGAGATAATAGCCCCGAGGGAGTATGCAGCACCCAGAAAGCCTTTGAGGTTCGCTTCAATGGCGTACTCCTGGCGTCCATCCACGATCTTCCCGGTTGCATGACCGAAATCTATATCGCACTGTTAGTCTTCTGTAGAGCTCATCCTGGATCGAGAAGACATGCACTTGTTCCAAGTATACACAATCTGGACCGTGTTGATAATCTGTGAGTCGAATCCCGACGTGATCTCAATGCCCATACACGCCGGAAACAAGATAAAATATAGTCGTCTCAGATTCGGCTTCTTGTACCAAGGCGTGCGATCATTGGTTAGTAAGTTAGCCAACACAGGCTCGGCAACATTCTCCTCGCGCTGTTTTCCCACCACGACCATGTTGAAAGGCTATGTCCGGATCTTCACAACAGTGCTGATCCATGGACCCCTGGAGACTCCTCGGGACCGAATAATGTTTATATACCCTGTCCGTTCTATGTTCTTTATCTAGCGCGAGACTCCCGGGCCCTGCACGTTGACCCAGTCCCAAACAGCCATGCTCCGCCTGACCCATCAGATTATGCACAGACGGGCTGGAGGGCTTCATTCTATCGTGTTGATGAGGATCCGGGTACGATCCCCGCTGGAGGGATTATACTTTCATCACCCCACGGGGTAGCTGGAGGCGGGGGTGGGGAAAGAAGCCAGGATTCTGGGTTGTAAGCTTATGGATGTGGTTGCTCGACGCCAATCCCACGAGAGTCTTGGCACTTTATCTTAGCCTATAGAAGGCTGCAGGGGCTTCGCGGAGTCTCCCCGAGAGCCTCGGGCCAAGAGTAATACGACGGTCGCCGCGAGTTCGCTAGTGTGGGAGGTACATTGCGGATAGACACTCGGAGAGAAACGGAGCTCTCGCAGCTCTCCTGTAAGGAGTAATTTGGCTGAGATAAACTGTCGAGCTGAGAGGTGGTATCTTACCACAAAGAACTTGCTAATTCAGCGACTACCAACTCCGTATGTTTTTGTAAAGTAAAAGTAGGTTGACTTGGAATACTCATGTTCTAGCATGCTAATACTAGCCTCTCAGGCTATGAGACGCTCTCAACAGCGATCTTCAGGATAGTTCTTCAACCAACTCATACAATTGGTTCCCTCAGTGCTAGCATGTACGGAAATCCTGCGATCAATTAAAAACAGATGCACATTTTGTGTTTTTCTACAATTCCAGATTGCCATGCATCAGCCACTCCAGCAGTACACTTAACTCCTTGATCCCGCCGCCCTCCTCACCCCATATCTTCAACCGCTCAATCACCACCCGCACACAGTCCGCCCAGTCGGGAGGAATGCTCACATATTCAGCCGAGGGGCGCTGCATCAGCTTTGCGCGAAATCCTGCAATTAGGCAAAGCGCATGGTTGAACCGGACTCGACATGCTCCCCATGACCCCGGATGCCGGAAGAATGGCACCTCGGTCTGAATGCGATAAACTGCTAAAAGCAGCGCCTCGCTCGCTTTGATCCCATACAACGCCGCCATCCCGGGGTCGAGTGGTACATGGATGCACAGATATAGATACGCACGGCAGAGCAGTTCGCGCACCTCGACGTATCGCTCACGGCTTAGCTTCATGAGCTCACCCTCCTTTGGTCCAGGGGCGGATTCGAGAGGCATGTTGAACCGGAGTGTATGTGGGAGACAGTCTACCCACTGCTGGAGTTGACCTTCCAGCTGCGTCAGAGTTTCTGCCAGGACCTTGATGGTCGGCAGGTCGATATCCGGGGAGAGCACGCGGACCGCATTACGGGCCCGGTTGAGAAGCCTGCGCAAGAAGATCTCGGCCAGATAATAGTATGAAGATGCTGCTTCGAGGTCTGTTGATGAGGGACTGGAAAACATCCACCCAGGGGTGTCATTAGATGGTTGTCTCGTGGGAAAGCTCGGGAGAGAATAAGGAAAGTCGGAGAGGCTGAGGTCACAGGGCGGGAGATCCGTCAGTTCATATCGAACCTCACTATTGTATGTCAGCCAATTTTGTGAGGAGTTGAGGTCTGTGATGTATGTAATATTTTTACCATTCGGATTTTAAGCATGTCCAGTAGAGTCGTTGCTCCAGACCTGGGGGTGTTAGACATATTCGCAATTAAGAGACTAAATCACCCACTCTCTTCCTGCGCACTTCTAATCGTCTTTCCCTCACGGTGCTTCAAACGATACGTTTGCCACAGCATGGATGCTGTACGGAACATTTTCCAGCCCGGAATCGGCTCTATATTGTATTGATACCAAATTCTACGCGGGAGTTAGACATTCGTATCTCGAAGCAGTTCAGAGGAAGGAGCTCACCCGAATAAACACAGACACTGCACTCCCAGTAAGGTATCGTCAAGATAAGCAGTGGATATGCGCTTACGCGCCATGGAGAGGAAGGTCAGCGATTCCTTCATTCGGTGTTCCGGAACAGAGATCGTCACGTAAGTGACCGGTGGACTAAAGGATGGTTCATTGTACGAGACCTCACGGGTTTCGTCGTCGGGATAATTCCCCCAGATGGCTGCAAGCGCAAAGATAAGTAGCACCAAGCACGACGAGGCGGACCAGTCAATGCCATTCTCCAGTACTTGAGCAATATGAAAGTCCAGCTGGTCCGAGTCAACGATCGGGTTCTTGGTCCAGATCTTAGTCATGAAGATCTCGCGCAGTTCGAGAAGCCTTTGGGGATCTAAGCTTGGTAGAGCTGTAACCACCCATTAGTATCCGATCCTGAGATATGATGCGTTGAGAAGACCATACCTGTCTGAAACCGATCTGGCTTTTCGGAATACGCTACCATTGGAAAGGTCGACACAGGCTTCTCTTTCGGAAGGATAGGCCAGCTGAGGATCATGTCCGACCCGGTAATTGGCGTCTTGGGCGCATCATTGCGCGAGATTGACTCGGGATCTACTTCGTCCACTGGGGATGGCGACGCCTGTTGTGAAAAAAGAGGAGGCCCCCGGTTCAAAGACAGGCTCTCTGACAGAAGCCGCTCTTGGCGTTCTACTGCATCTAGAATTCTTGCGCCCCATGTATCTAGACTTTAGATAGAATTTGTGGTCATTAGATGCCGCAGCTAATGGAAAAAGCTCTATGGGAACCGACACTGAGATGGCATCCGTCTCCGGATACTCGCAAGCTACACCCCGCTGCATACATTTGGCACACACAGGCCGTACCGAATCGCATCGAGTCTTGCTGAGACGACAGGCATCACATGCGGTGAGCACCCTAGTATTCTTGCGAGGTCGCGTATTCGACGAAGAGTCCATCCTGCTGAGGCTTCCTTCAGTCAGATACGGAATACTCAGAGAAAGACATGTTGGTAAAAGGCCAAGAGGAAAAAAGACGATGTCGGTGATTGGTGACGGGCTAGGCGAGCGATGGCTGAATCATCCTCCAATCAAGTCAAGAAGACCTCATTTAGCCGGGGAATTCACCCAAACAAAGCCGGATGAATCCTTAGAGTCCCCGCCAATACGTCGTGCGATCCACTTGGAATTTTCCCTGGGCCACCAATTCCTGACTTGAGGTTCCAATCAACACTTCATACGTCCCTTGCTCACTCTTCCACATGTCCTCGATCTCGTCCCAGAAGCTGGTCGCATATCGGTCCAGCTGGATGTCAACCGTTTTTTCTTCCCCAGGCTGCAGGAATACTTTTTCGAAACCGTGCAGTTCCTTGTTTGGGCGCGGGGTTGGGGATTCAGGGACAGAGATGTACAGTTGGAGAATCTGGGCGCCCGCCAGTTTGCCTGTGTTTTTGATTTGTACGGTGGCGACCGAGGGACGGTCCATGTTGAAGATCTCTGGAGCGACAGTAACACTTGGTGAGATCTTGAAGGTCGTGTATGACAGGCCGTGACTACAATACGGTTAGATGAGACTAGTCGACAAAGTAACCAAGCAACTCACCCAAATGGAAAGAGGACTTCCCGTCCGGTCTTCTCGTAAAATCGATAACCCCCATAGATGTCCTCGCCATACAGCACTCGACCACCCACACTGGAGTAGTTCAGGTACGCCGGGTTATGTTTCACATCCACCGGCCAGGACAAGGGCAGCTTTGCGCATGGGTTGACCTCTCCGAAGAGGACATCGGCAATTCCATGACCCGTCTCGTTACCTCCATACCAGGCTTGCACGATGCACCGGGCCTGATTGGCCCACGGCATGGTAACTGGTGTACCGGACTGATTGACGATGACGGTCTTGTCTGCGGCGGCCTTCAACACCTTCGAGATCAACTGGTCAACTCCAGGTGGCAGATCCATATGCGTGCGATCGAACCCTTCGGATTCCCAGTCCTTGTTGAGCCCGGTGCAAAGAATGGTGTAGTCGGCCTCCGCGGCAGCTTGCACGGCATTCTCGATCATTTCATCCCGGTTCATCCGTAGACAGGCCCCCAGATTTGCGGCGCCGCCACCAAAATTCACCATTCCCACCGTTTTCATTGTGGTAGTGTTGGCAGAGCCGAACTCAATCCGAATTTTGTAAGTAGTCCCAGCGACTAATTCCTTCGATCCCGGCTCCTCAACAGTGCCTTTGCCGAAGAATGACGTCCCGCGCGTCTGGCTCGTGGTGTTATCGATCACGAGCTCGTCGTCAATGTAGAGATTTGCGGTACCAAAAACACTCAAGCCAAAGTCCCAAAGCCCAGAGGCGTCGGGTGTGAAGCTGCCAATTAGTGTGGCCCAGAAGAGCCCTCGGTTGAGGCCCGGAGAATAGTAGTCCATCAACTGGAAGGCCGTTGTCGACACAGGCTCAGTGCTGATTAAACGTCGTTCCTTGCCCATCGGCTCGTTGTAGAACTGAATGACAGCATTGCTCAGGAGACGTTCTATCACAGGGAGCATCTTATGGGCGTATACTCCCGCTTCATAGAGCACCTCCGCGTTGGGAAGTGCTTCCCTGCAGGCATCGTATAACGAGACAGAGTAATATGGGTCAAGTGAAGCACTGCCACCACCGGATATTGCGGGCGTCTTCATGTGAGATCCGATGAGGGCGATCTTTTTGATCTCTCTTGGAAGGGGCAAGATACCTTCGTTCTTGAGGAGGACGATGCTGTTCGCACAGATTTTGCGATTCAACGCTCTATCCTCTGGAAAATCCCGTCCTCTCTCCACTTCTGACACTTGGACCTGGCTCGCTTGCTTCACGAATTCCAACACCTTTCGCGCTCGTGCATCAATAGTCGATTGCTTGATTAGTCGAGCCTGCACAGCGGACTCGATAAACTTTCCCCGATATCTAGACACCCCCGGCATTTCCAAGTCAAGGCCTGCATTCATGGAATCGATGGTTGTGTAGGTCCCATACCAGTCGCTCATAATCAGCGGATTCCACTTCCACTCCTCGCGGATCAGATTGAGCATGCGCGCATCTTCCACCACATGCTTCCCGTTGATCTTATTATACGAGGTCATCAGCGCACCAGGCTTCGCATCTCTCGCCACGATCTGGAAGGGTCGTAGGTAGATCTCACGCAAGGCTCGCTGGGTGACGAGGACATCCACCGCCCGGCGTTCATGTTCCTGGTCGTTGCCTACGAAATGCTTCACTGTGGAAATGATCCCTGTGCTTTCGCATCCGAGGATGATTGATTTGGCCAAAATGCCCGAGAGATGCGGATCTTCCGCAAACGATTCGAACCCGCGGCCACCGAGAGGAGATCGTTGCATGTTGATCGTCGGACCCAGCCAACAATGCGCCCCTTTAGCAATGCACTCGTCACCTAACAGCTTCCCTGCTTGGTATATCAGGTCTCGGTCCCAGGTGGCGCCCAGAGCCGTGCCGCAGGGCAAACATGCGGCGGGAATGCCGGCAAAGAATTTCGTGCCCCGGATACCATTGGGGCCGTCGGTGACGCGAATTGAGGGGATGTTCAATTTGGGGATAGGATGTGTGTGCCAGAAATCAATTCCTGTTTTTGTTAGCGGATGACGTCCCCCAAAGGTCACTGTCGCTGTATTACCGGATAAAAGAGCAATCTTATCCTGCTCGCTGATGTTCGCTAGGACATGCTCTACATCGAATGCCTCCGGCATCTTGGACACTTGGAAAAAGAAACAATGTCAATGAAGAAAGAAATCTATGCCTGTAACCTCTAAGCAGAGCGAACAGAAGTAAACCATACAGCGATTACATATAAGTACCTGCGCACTCCACCGCTTTGATCTTTTCACCTCAAACTTATGTTTTGAATGGGACTTCTGGACTCTATTCCCTATGTTTTCCCAACATCCCGAGGCGCCCAGCAACGCGTTGACGGCGGAGACTCCCCGGCTTGGTGGGGATCTGCGAGGATCCCCGCATCTCCCTATAACCCTATTCGCGCGCTCTATCGGGGCAGTTTCAAGTTGATCACATATGCGCACGTTGCCAGTAGAATTATTCTCCGTATCTGAGCTATATCTATACCATAATGAAATCTCTCCCCATGTTGTCACCGCTCGCAAAGGTCCAATAACGTCTGCATGCTCGCCCCCTAATTGACTTATCTCAGTCACCCCACCTACCTCCCGCTAACTGTCTCTTCCACCCTTCGTCTCAATACCGTATGTGACTATGTCTGCTCCCCATGTTAGACCCATTCAGCCTTAAATGATAAGTGCTAAAGGTATAGTGATTGGCTAATCTCAAAATGAAGCATTAAAATAAGATACGTAGATCCGAAGACTGTTAACTATCTATAAAGAATGTTAGCGTCAGCGGGCAAAGGTAGGGCATAGATACCCCCGGCCAAAAGACCATTATATCAGAGCTCTCGCTCTGATATGCCCAGGACCAATATATATAGTAGCGCACTTAGTTATCCATGACAGTATAATTCTTATACTATAGTATAAGCTTGAGTTTTTCAAGGGACTAGAGTGGGTGGGAGAAATTGATAACTTAGCCCTCGATAACTTTGAGTTTAATACACAATTGTTTAAGTTGATTTTTTTCATCTTCGAATTTTTACGCACATATCGTGATAACAGGAGGTCTGAGTTCGACAAACAAGTGTAATTACTAGAAATTAGCTTCTACAGCTCATCCAACTTATTTGACAACCTCCTGATACACCGGAAAAACTTCACTCAGCACCCATTGCCGCCCGATTCATCCTTCCCTCCGAGTAATCCTCAAAACAACGTGCAATATCTCGACGTACTTCCTCCATTAACTTGTATTTGCCGTTCCAGCACCCAGAAATGACGGACGCGAAGGCTAGAGTATCCACAGGTGGAAATTTCTGCTGTGAGAACAACCCCTCAACAACCGTCACTAGCTTTCCCATATCCAGAGATCTTTCCAGCTCGCTATAGGGGACGCGCCCTGTTTCAAGCTCGAAAAGCATTGACCCGAAAGCAAAGATATCTGTGTAGATGCTGATTTCGTTGCCCGGCTGGAAACTGCACCATTCATAGCAGACTAAAGGGGCTTCACCGTCGATACCAGAGCCGGCGAAGTCAATAAACTTGAGGTGACTAGCATTATCCACGATGACGTTATGACAGCCAACGTCTGCATGAATAATTCCCTTACTATGAATATATGCAAGACCATCCGCGGCTTCCAGCGCCCACTGAAGCTTCATGGCCCAAGGAATGGTAGACTCGCTGACACTCCAGAGCATGCCCCGAAGACAAGTCCCACGTTCCAACAAGAGACCTTTCTCAGTCACTTCGCAAGATGCAATGCATTTATGGAACCCAAGTCGCTCATAAGAGCGGATTTCAATATCATAAGCTTGACGTTCGAAATCCCCTGATGAGGGACGGATTTTAATAACGGTATTTTCGTCGACAGCATGGATTACCGAGACTGTACCAGCCGCAATGAAGGAATCAGCTCGGCTCAAACTGGAAAAGGATTTCATTTGGAGGACAAATGGCTGATATTTCGAGAGGAAATGTTCTAGGGGGAGAGAAGGGTGAGTTGCTGACAGTACATACGGCCACCAAAATGAGACCAAGGGATAGCTTTGGTCACGTGATGTTATGAGTTATCGCAAGTTGCTAGACTTCGCCATATTGCTTTTTTGGGTACCCACTAACAAGAAACGCCCACCGAGCAAAGATATGGGCTCTTATATTTTGCCCATCTATTGAGGTTTGCCACGGATAGCACAGCATGTGTTATACCCTTCTCACTGCGGTATCTGGCATCTCATAACGGCCTCACGGGAATTTTGCATTTAGAGCTGCAGCAAGGTGGATGGAACGGTGTTGGTCCGGGCAGGTTGTAGACCCTTGATGGCTGCGGATTATCTGCAACTTGAAGGGATCTCGAAGGGGGAGGGGGAGTGGGAGTGGGGGAGATATGCTTCGTCCATGGTATTTTCACAAGCCATGTCACAGTTTGTGGCATCCATATTTTTAGATAGGTAGCCTATATACTAAGCGAATCATGGGTAAACCCATGGTAGTGCCCATGGGGCTGTTATAGATCGGAATAGACAGCAACCGGGACCTTATTTCATTTCGAGATACTAATCCAATTTTAGCCCCATTTATTTATATACCAGCATTCAAATGAACCCACGATTGGGGAACATCCATCTGGTATTAGTCACGATGCACTTTGTACACATTGACTTACGCGGGGCCGACCTTGGAGCCTGAAAGTGATTAGATATTCAGTCACATTGTCTTGAATAAAAGCCAAGATGCACTATCTTACAACGGTTCATCTAGTTCTATTCTAGGAAGAAACGGCGGAGAGTTTACATGTGGAAGCAAGGGGCAAGATTAAAGAATCGATATGTCAGTAGTGGAGAGAACTACCACGGCTATAAATCCATCTATATAACCTCACGCGGACAACAAAACAAAAGCCATAAACAAGCAAAGAGGCATCTAGCAAACTACCTAAGCAAGCAACCTAGCAACTAGATAGAATATTCTGTTGGGCACTATGGCCTGGTTCGGGGATTGCCTACATATACCAGCGATCACCTCCTTGATCGATTGCAGCGAGCATACCCAGGTACCATAGCGCCAACAAGACCGTCAATTGTGGTTGCGCAGCATTTCCGCCACTAGTGAATGGAATAGGCGTGGCAAGTTCGAGATTGCCGTTGTCATCCAAGCGTCGAAACGCAACCAGTTCTCTGTCAGTTAGGATAAATCCATATCGAGAATGGTGCTGCTTCATGTACCAATTCACTTGACTGAGCGCTTGGCGGTACTCTGTGCGTATGAGAGGAACGGGGTGCGCTGCCATAGTTGTATTCCATTTCCAAGACGGCTTGATATCTCCAGGAGCGCGGTTCCAGTCCGTGCCTACCGGAAGGTCGCTTGAGAAAAAAGCTGTATCGGGCTTAAAGAGGTCGATAACCTTTGCACACTCTCCGACGTGAAATGACACATTTGTCAAACCGTCCATCAGGTTTAGAGCAGTCAAACGGTCGAATCCAGCGCGGAGCCCCCGTCGAAGTATTGGGAAAATGTATTCGGATATGTGGCTTCTCAAAGTATTCTCTGATGTGATGGCACGAGGGGGTGAGGTCGGCGGAGGATTCGGTGGAAGGCGCGTCTGTGTAAGAACGTTTCCATATCTTTGCAAAATGGTCCTCAAGTTGAACTCGTTCCAAACTGCAATCTGGCGAATATTGCTTGCTTGATAGGCAGTGTTTGTCGTGTTGCGTGAAGGACGTGGAGGTGGGTTGGTTGGGATGGCTGGTAAGGCATATTGCAAAAACGCCATGAGGGATACGTCCGCCATAACAGCAATTTCAATCAGGAGGATAATGTACTTTGAATTTCCTTAATAATGCTTGAACTACGACGAGAAAACCACCCATTTATATATCCTATGGGATTTGACTATAGGTGAGAGTCCACATGTCGGGAATTGTGCCTTAATGCGAGTCATTGCTGTCAGTTTGGTATAAATTGATAAATATAGTACGCGCAAGCCTTGCAACGGTGAGTGTAGAAAGGTCCAACCACAAAACGATAGGCTAGAAGTAGACTATCGGGCCACCACAATTATGTGCCTTGTTCGCGCGCGCCTTGTAAGAGTAAGTGTAGAAAGGTCTAACCATAAAATGATAGGCTAGAAGTAGACGATTAGGGCCACCACAATTATATGCCTTATTCGCGCGCGCATATTTTGCAGGTGAAGTTGGCCCAGGGCAGTGATTCTGGTTTCGCTTTCGAGACCCATTCTGGGCGGTTAGAGAAGGAATGGGAAACAAATCAAACATATGAGATTTTTTTAAGGTTTTGTCGAACTGGGATATGGCACCCCCAGGCCTTAAATAGGAACCTTTGTTTTTATTATGGTCTAGTGGTAAAATGGCTGTATTTTTTCCCACAGATTCAATAAAAAGGGTCATCGGAGAAACATGTTGAAAACCATGGCTCCATACATGGTATGATACAGGGTATTGAAACCCGGAATATTATCGGACCGCTATGATGGCGTGGTCCATACAAATTGCATACAATGCTTAGTCAGCTTTGTCCGCACAGATTGTGTCATTTTAGTTAGTTAGAGTCATACAGTACAACAATGTATGGTCAAGATGAAGGATCGCCTAGATTTCGTCAAAACATCACTCCGGCAGGGGAGATCACAGATGTCTTCCCAGCACGGCCCCCCTCCCCACAAATTCTACCTGCCAAACATTCACCAATCAAAGACCAAGAATGGCAGTTGATATAACAAGATAGAAGGTGGTGTCAGGAGAGTGCTAAAAATTTGCTGTGTCACTATATGCGGCCTTATGATGTGTTGTTTTTGGTGGTTTTTTTCTCCTCTCCGGATTAGACCAGGTGTTCCACGTGACCACTGTTTCCCCACCACTCCAAATCTCCTGGGCACTTCCTTCCCAAGGTTTCTGCTTTCTCTTCCTCCGCCAGTATCTACCTGCTTTCTTAGGACGTGCTTCCTTTGGCATCTCTAGAAGGACTAGACCAACTCATGTTGAATCTAGACAACATACAACCTACGGAAGTCTCCTTCCAGAAGGAGCTTTTTGCTTCTGCATATTCCGTAATATTTCTGGTCAATGTCCGTGGCCAAGCATGTGTTATGAAAGTGGTAAGTCGACTGGCACAAGTAGCCTTGACTACCGAATTAATAAAATGCGAAGCATCGTGGAAGGGGCCCACGGCGATATTATGAACCCGAAAACTGTGAACTTGACATCCATGTGCTTGAAACCACTGCCTACACCCGACTAAAAGAAAGGGGTCTCTGTGATCGTGGAATCGTGCCCAATTTCTTCGGTTCTATGAGGAAATTTGATCCATCTACGTGCCTACCCCACTTGCGAATGTTCCTGGACGATGAATACCCACCTAGCGCTTTATTCTTGGAGTATATCGCTGGTCTGGAAATGATCACTCTGGAGAATTACACACAGCAACGCATGAATAACATCATCAGCGGTATCCAACAAATACATAAGGCGCTAGTGCGACACTGTGATCCCAAACCGAGGAACATGATGGTCGTCACAGGTACCGCTGAAAGAGTGATGTGGATAGATTTTGACCGAGCAGAGACCTACGACGAACATCTGATCACTGGTGAACAAGAGGAGCTTCTCAGAGAAGAAGAAGAAAGTGTTGTTGGTATTAACACTTGCCTTGTAAGAACCCATCTTCCTGAATATATACACCATGATGTTGATCTAACCCCCGTCACCAGGCCTCCGATCACGCAAAAGGCAAACTCGAAGAAGCATACATCTTTTACTGCACTTGATGATCGGGCTCTTGCTTTGCCGAATGTCTAGCCTAAATCACAGCTGATCTTAGTCGGCTAGTAAACAGCTAAAGCCCGATGAAAGGGAGGCCCACGAGGCAGAGGTGAAAATCCTTCAAGAAAAGAAAGATAGGGACTGTCGCCTATTGTTCAGGCGGAATGTCAGTGTAAGGGCAGAGACCTGGCGCAATCGGTTGGGACGGGATGTCAGGCAAGACTGGGCAAGACTCCTAGATAGCTGCCTAGAATGATATCAACTTCCTGAAGAAGACCCAGTGGCCAACATCTCCCGAATGGAAGCTCAGTATGATAAGCTAAAATAGGCAAGGGATGAAACCGTCACTGCATATCTCGAGCGAGCGGACGATTTCCATGCCCAGTACGGGCCGCAGAAAAGCTCCCACGGGGTGGCTGATGATTGAACTACAACATAAAGCTAGGGCCCATGGACAAAATGCGGGATACCCCACAATAGAAACAACCTTATCTCTCAGCGTTCATTTTCCGAAATATCCATGGACGTATGTTAGAGTCACTTTGCTCACGCCCGATTTCGGAATTATCAGCGGGTGATCTGTTGGAGCATTCGTTCCTCGGCTCTCGGTGCCCTGTAGAATGACTCTTTCTTGTATAGTAGTCTCTGTTGACTTGGTGATTATATGCTCCTTACCCAACTGCTACGGACTTCACCTAGGCAAGTTCGAATTTTTATTAATTCCAGGCACAGTTTTATCTAGATATTTATTTAGCCACCTACTTAATAAAAAGGGACGTGTAATAATTCTCCCGAGAATGGGAATCCACTGCCCTGGTGCCTGCCCAGCCAATTTATCAACAGATTTCACATTCCTTAGGAGTGCAAGGTAATTGGATATTTAATTATGAGACAAGGGAAGACCCCGGGCACGATGATCGAAATATCAATGTTGGTGCATCGCGCAAATGAAATTGCATGCACATATTACTGCTCTATATACTTAGGCTTCTGGGTGTCATGTAGCGTTCTCGGGCTTTTTTCTCTTTCTATAGCCCTAATAACCAATAATCTTCTTTTTATCATTGCTAGTTTACTCTGTTCGGGTTGGGTAAGGATGGGACGAAAAGTAGAAATCAGGTGCACTCTACTCCATTTTTTAGAGTTCATACCTGATACGAGGTCCGGAAATTCTGATTACTAATATGTATTAATACGTAACTATTAGGCTATTTAAAATACAAGGAACTACTCCGTATATAGTTAGTATATTTAATGCATTAGTATATTAATGCATTAGTGCATTAAACCCTTAACTACCCCACCCGTGCATCTTCCGCTTATTACCTTATCGGGCCGGTTTCGTCATTGCTTTTTGCAGCAGAACATTGAATACGTAAGAACCTCAGGCTCGGACAAAATTCCTGACCAAAATTCTTCATAGCATTGAATTTGATACAATCTCCTTGTACATCCTCCCAAAATGCCCTCAGCCAACAACATCGCATTTACTGCCCCGATCAACCCACCCGGCGCAACCGTTGTCACCCCCGAACAAACTTGGAAAGGCCTTCTCCTCAAGATCCGCTCCGCAGAGACATTTGTTCCAGGAGCGATCCAATCTACTAAGGTCATCAGTGACTCAGTCGACCCATCAACCGGCAACCCTGTCACCGTTCGCGAAGTCCTCTTCCGCGAAACCCAGAAAACAGTCCAAGAGACCGTTACAGCTTTCGAGCCTTCCCGGGTGGAATTTGAGCAGCCAGATGGAAGCAAGATTAGCAATGTGATTAGTCAAGGAGCTGGTGGAGAGCTCTATATGACATATATCTTCGAATGGAGACACCCCGGTGTCTCGAAGGCGGAGCTAGCGGCGCTGCTCGAGAAGGAGAAGCAGATGAGCCAGATGGCGGTTGAGGGGACAATCAAGGTCTTGAGGCAATTGGTTGAGGAGAAGAAGCTTTGAGGTTGCAAAGTGGCGGTAAACATTGTGCTTGGTACGCTATCATGAATTCCATCTTCGGCCCTCGATCATCTTCTCGGTGAAATCCACCCCATAATCACCACATATCTGATGTAGTGTATTCTCAGAGTAATGGGTTATCAAAGCTTTTCTTCTGATAGCCCTTTTGTCAGTCATGCTAGAAGCAAGCAAAGCAGTCGTGGGCGAGTCGAATCGTTTCCTCCGAGCATGCGACTCCCATACAAAGCTCAGATCTCCAGCCCCAGATTGAATGTCCTGACGCGACTGCCATACAAAGTACGTTGGATCTCCAGACACAGATTCAGTGTCCTCTAGGTCGAAATGGCAGAAAAAGACAACTCGTTTCTTGACACGAATGAGTCGAATAGTCTGGGCCCATTCCTTGCGTGTCAGAGACAGCACATCAAGCTCCAGCTCTGTCAGTCCCTCGCACAGTCTCAGTAAACTCCAGCAGCTCTTCATATCATCCCATCCATTCCAAATCGGATCCCGCCACTGCGGAAATATACTAGCATGTTCGCCGTTGTTGTAAGCATGGATAGGCATGAACGATATCCGTCTCAGCCACGATCGCACTTGTGGACGAATAGCAGTCAGGAACCCCGTTAGGAGACAGGGATGCTCGAAGGCGAACCAGTTCTCCGCCCAGAAGACTGGTGCAGCGTCATTCCAGAACCGCTTGTTAGCGAGTAGAATGGCTAGGTTCTCACGCCTTCCGCATAGGCATGGTAGAGACCTCATGCACGGGATCCCCTCCGCATTTCCGTCCAGGTCCCAGTAGCAATTATCACAGAGATAGGGGTTTTTATGCGGCTGCGCCCACTGGCTTCGTGCTGGGGATTGGAATATCGGTACTTGCGGCTGCTTCCAGACGTAGCTATGGCAGTTTGCACATTGGGGGCCTTCTCTGTTCCAGGGATCCGGATCGGGACCTGGTCTCATACAGATCATGGGCATTTTGCATGGATTTGAGTGGTAGAGATCAAATTTGCATGGCTGGACAAGGAGCTTGCCGTAAATGTTATTTCGAATTTCTTGGGGAAGGGAGAAGAATCTAATATTTCACTGTCAGTAGAAGTTATGATAGGAAGGAAGTAAGGAGTTCATGCCTCTTGAAAAGAGGGGACTCTTCATATTCCGGAAGTGTCTCCTGTACATGATTTGCCTTCGATCTTACTTGTCGGACACCTTTTGGTGTAGCATGTAATTCTCGGCGTCGTGTGTACTGATGGAATTTGGGTTCCAAGTCAGGCTCTGAAGATGATTTCGCCATGGCCAAGTTCAAGAATACAAAACAGATGATTTAACTGTTCAGACTTAGCTGTGTAGAATTATCAATTCGATCAAATCTAGTCTGCGGCCTACTATGACCGGTGGAGGCATGTCAGAGTCAACTTTCAGCCTTGCGGGGACTCAAATGAGAAACGTTTTGCACAGCTGTGGCGCAGTGCAGGCACTTTACATTGTGAGACTGCAGGACAGCATTTGCATTATGACTTATTAGAAAGCTCTATTTTATTATTCAGACATGAGGAACCAGCACCTTGCCCTCAGACACACTAACAGCAGTGCCCGTCAGCACAACCTGTTCAATCCCCTTGTCGCCGTCCAACGTAACCTCGACACCAATGTCACTCCGGCGTCCCATTTCAACACCCTGCACGACATGGTACTGATAATTCTGACCAGCCTGGCCCTCCGTAAGCGTCAAGTACGCCGCCAACCCACTGGCCGCACTGCCAGTAGCCGGATCTTCTAGAGTGCCCAGGATCGTCCTGGACCGAATAACCTTCTTCTTCGAGACACCATCCTCAACATCCCGAACAATGAAGTACACACAGATCAACCCAGCCCTCCACCCCTCATCAAGATACTCAGCAGAAACTAGCCCACCACCGCTCGCAGGCGTAACAGCAGCCAACGCCTCAAGCGAAGGAAGCTCAACAAACAACTGACTCATCCCATTTACAATCGAAAAGAACGGGAAAGTAACATCCGGCTGTGTGAAGAACGGCGCAAGCGTCGGGTGCAACTTCACCAACTCCTTCAAGCCGAACCGTGAAGCATGGATGCGCGTATTGTGCGCAATCTGCGCAGCGACGTATTTGGTCTCGCGATTCTGGACAGAGATGGGGATATCGCCGGACTTTGTCACGAGGCTGGTGACGCCATCGCCATCCGCGGGGTCAGTTGAGTGGCTCAGGAACCAGGAGGCTGCGCCAATGGTGGGATGGCCTGCGAAGGGGATTTCGCAGTCGGTGGTGAAGATGTCAATGGTGCGCTTGTTCTTCTCGCGTACTGGGTGCACAAAGATACTCTCTGATAGATTGAATTCGCGTGCGATGGTTTGCTTCTGGCTCTGGGTTAGAGCGGTTGAGTCGTCTTCCGGGAGGAAGATTACTGCTAGCGGGTTGCCAAAGTAGGGTGTTGATGTGAAGACATCAAGTGTGACGAATTTGAGGTGAGTCATGTTTAGATATTGGGGATATTGGGGATATTGGGATATGTTGTGGGTATCAACGGGATTGTTGGATGGGTTTTATAGTTGCAACGAAGCTCCCCACTTTTCGCTTTGACTCATCGTCAAATTTCATACACTTGAAATTGTCTCTTTGGAACAAGTCAATTATTCAACTTATTCAACTGAATCCCTGCAAAATAGTGGATTACAATTATACAGTGAACATCCAATGAACCTCTACACTTAGGGCAGAACAAAATCATCCGGCATACCCTTCCTACTCCCCCAGACCTTCAATCCCTCAATCAACGCTCTACTAAAATCAGGATCATACTTCAATCCATCATCCCAAGAACCAATCCTCCCCCTCCATAATGCCCAATTCTCAGCCATCACCCCCTCCGGCGCACGTAAAATGCCAACCGCCACATCAACGATCCCCGGCCGGTCGGTACAGCTATAAAACACCGTCGCACCACATGTCCCACAGAATGTCCGTAGTACCCCTTCACTAGAGTTGTAACTTTTCAACGACCCAATAATCAAATCTCCCCGTGGGGAAGGGGATATATGATCAACCGGAACAAACATCCACGCTATAACATTCGACCCATCAACCAGGCGACAGTCATCACAGAGATCAAGAACCGCAAGCCACTTGCTGCTGTCTCTTGGTAAGACCCATCCTTTGCTCGCAGCACTAGCGAGGAATTCCTTTCTAGGACGGGCGATAGAGAACGAAACGCCACCGCAGTGACATTCAGCGCGCAAATTCTCCTCCTTTCGGCTGTATCTCTTCGGATACTGTCTCCGGCCTTGCTAGTATCCAGTGACGTCTCCGGGTTATAGACATTAAGCCGACGACCATCAATATGCGAGAACATCGCCGAAAGCCCTCCATCAAGCGAGGACTTCGTAAAAGCATGTGAGCGCATCTCCCATAGACCCTGATTTGGCTCGGTGAAGATAGACGTAGATATTACCCAGCCCCCGTCATCGTGTGATATATCCCCGATGTGGCAGCCGCAGGTACTGCAGAAATGCCGTGTTCCCTGGGACTCGGCGTGGTTGTAGCGTGTCAATTTGTCTATGCTGGACGGAACGATAAACTGTGGTGCTACGCCTGCTGGTAGCGGGGCGTGGAAAATACAGGGTGTGCCATGGGTGTAGCGACAGACGCTGCAGTGGCATATGTGGACTTTGAGGGGGAGGGCATCTGCAGGAACTGTTATGGTGAAGTGGATGCTTTGACAGTGGCACGCTGCTGTGAGAGTCTTGCTATCAGCCATTCTGGAAGTCGGCACGAAGAGAAATTCTTTTGAGAAAAGTTGGGTTCCCTACGGCTGAGCAGATGTCAAGGGGTGGGGAAGCTCGTATTCTGTAGGCTTCATCGAGCACGGACCTGTCACTAGGCAGACGGGGAATATTAGGTCGTAAAATGGTTCTCATTGAGTTCAGGTATCTGGTGCTTTACAATTCCGTTTCCATCTCCATGCCAAACGCCTCATCAAGTCATCAGAATCGAAACATACGACAAATATTGAAGTGACACTACTATTCAGAGTCACTCTCAATCACAAATCCACCACGCATACGTCTCCGGGCCGGTGCCACAGGCGCATCTTCCTCGTCGTCATCTACAGCCTCGGGCACCGTAGCTTGGGGCTTGCTCGGGGGATCTCGAGTAAAGGCGAAATCATCATCAAAAGCAAGGTCATCTTCACCCGATGTGAGAGGGGTGTCTTCCTCCTCTTCGGCGCCGTGGCTAGTAGAAATCCCCCGCTGGGAGTGAGACGACTGAGCATCAAGTTCCGCCATGAGAATATCGCCATCAGCATCACTCTCAGCACCGCTAGTAGCAGAACCAGAATCACGACGTTGTCGCTTGGATTTTGCAGCTGCAGATGTACCAGGGTCGCTGGTTCGTTTGCGGGCAGCAGACTTCCCCCCTTTGCCTTTGCTTGAGGGTTCAGCAGTCCCAGTGAGCAAGGCCTTCTTGATGTCTTTTGCCTGTTTAATTCGCCGCTCTTCTTCGAGGCGGAAGAACTCCTTGTCGGCTTCTTCGTCGGTTTCTTCATCGCTAGCATGGATGTATAGATCACTCTTGATCTTCGCTTGGCGAGAAAGTGCGTTTGATAGACGCGCTTGGCGCCGCGCTTCTAGGGTTTCATCATCCAGTGGCTCCCTTTCTATAGTAGTAGCCTTCTGCTTCTTCTTGCGCTTCTTCTTGAGGTCATCTAGCGCACTAGACTTTGACCGTGGATTTGCCGGGAATAAAGGACCATCAGGAATGTCCTCACCTTCGGACTCCGATCCGAAATCGACACGAAGCGTGTCTTGGATCATATTGCCGCGACCGCTTAATCGGTTCTTTGGTTGGATATGCTTGCGAGGATCATCATTGCCATCTCCGGAGAATGGGTTTTGAAGGGCTTTTAAGATTTCAGAAATTGTTTCACGCAAGTCGTCGGGCTTGAGGGAGGCTGGAACGACCCAAGCGGCACCATGCACATCTTCAACGCCGAGTCGCTCGAATCCGACAACGGTCATGAGCAGACGTAGCTTTGCGTTTGAGAACATGGAATTTTGAACGAACTCGTTCTTGCCTTTGACAGCTGTTTTGTTGTTAGTATCAATCGAGAAACAGGGTTTGGAGGAAACATACTAATCATCGGATTGGGAACGCTGATAGTCTCGGAGTTCTCGGCACGACGGGCTTCTTCTTGGGTTTCCCAGTCCTCTCTTTCAGAGGCTGCGGAGCTCAAGATGTCCTTAATCCATATTACCAGATCTGCTCTACCATCGAGTACAAGAGCACCAATCACGATTTGGAGTTTCGCTTCCTTCGTCGTTGCCTCCGTCGATGTAATCACAAGATCTGGCGGGGGACGCTTATAGGTGGAGATTGTTTGTTTCTCGTGTCCATATTCAAGATAGTAGACAGTGGAGTTGATCTTGCTGAACAGCAGCTCAGTGATCAAGGCGGGGCGCTGGTCGATCTTCTTGACCAGTCGTCGAATGACCTGCCGGACCAATTCCTCCCATTCCTTAAATATAGGCTTGCTCGAGTCCATGGAGCCTGGGCCTTTGATCATTCGATAGAAAAGGTTGATTATATCCACACGAAACAGCAAGACAGTCATCTCCTGCTTGAATGCAATTCGGTAGAAATAGCGGTGGGCGCGCTTGAGCTGCTCAGGGTTGAGCTCTCGATAGAATCCCGTGAACGCAATAAAGGTATCCACACAGTTTTGGTTGCAGAACTTAGCTGCGAATCGCTTAAAGTCAAAGCTGCGTTCCTTAGAGACCTGGGCAGCTTCCTCCATGTCTTCATCTTCAGAGTCACGCTCCTCGTCGTCATCTTCTCCCTCTTGCTCGGCGACTTGAGCCGCCTTCTTTTGCCTTTTCTTGGCCTTTCGCCGCGAGCGGATTTGCATGTCAGCGTTATCTTTGGAATACCTTTCCAGCATTCGCAGGAATACATGTGCCAACTCCGTGCAGGCATCTAAATAGCCAAATCCTTGGTCTTTGTACCCACGCACAATAGTAAGGATCCGGTCGTGCGTTGTTTCTTCATAGAAAATTCGGTTTTGAATATTTTCCGCAATTTCCTGATCTTCTTCGAGGGGTGACGCTGCCATTTCCTGGACAGTCAACAGAATCTGGGTGAAGCAGCGCATCTGGGCGTTGAGGTCTTCCCATTCCTTGTTGTCCAGGCTACTCTGCATAGCCCGGTTCAAAGAAATGAACATCTCTTGGTTCAGGACGCCAGCGACCAGACCATAGTTATCGGGCTCAATATCTTTGGTTCTTCCTCCATTCTGAGCCGTGCGATGACGGAGCTGTCGAGTCCGCCGTACGCGCTCTGCTTCCAGGAACCAGCCGACTGTGTAGAAGAATTGGCGATTGTTGATTGGAACCACACGCTCGGCTTCACGCTCGATTGCTTTTCGCACATGGGTGAATAGAGGATTGAAGCCCGAATCCAGGAACTCCTCCACGAAAGTCCTCAGGTTCTGAGTCGCGTCGGAATTAAGGTGAGCGGGCATGTTGAAGTTGTTGTTTTGGGCCATATCTTCTTGTCTGCGACGAGGCCGAGGCTTATTCCACTTTTTACTCTCGTCCATCTTTTGTAGCGTCGTCTGGTCATCACGCAAGACACCTTGTCCAGACACAGTAGATACCTTCGCATCGTCTCGCTTGACCCAGATCATTGTACCGAATCTTCCATGGCGTGTAGGCGCATTCTTTGCATATTCTCTCCGTACCAATGATTCCTTTTTCAGTAAATCACTGAGTTCGTCGGTCCGCTTAGCCGTTCTCTGCTCATCGTCCATGAACAATTTCTCAACGTTGACACCCTTGACAATATGGAAAAGTGTCTCCATCAGAGGAATATCTTGAAGGTTGAAGTCCTCGCCGACATTAGAGCACATAGTCAGGAGAAGTGCAAATGCATCTTGCTCATGGAAGGAGTTGATTGTTGCTGATCGGGATGTCTCCTCCTCGTCTCCTTCTGCCGCAAGTCGGGTATTGGGGGATATGATTGCAACGTTTCGCAGCAAGTACAACATCAACTTCAGGACTCCTTCGTCTCGGGTTGTACGTTCGGATCGAGGGGTCGCCATGCTTGGAAGAGAAATTCGAATGACTGCACGGAGGAGATTCAATCCCCCGGATCTGAGGATACCTCGCTTGTATTGCACCTGTGTCTGTTGGATGTAGGGGATATGACGATGGTGGTTGACTGTCATCTGGCTATGAAACTCCACCGGCCATGTTAAGGGAACTAGAAGTTCCAAGCACGCCAGTGCAATTCTGGTCATATGCTTGCTATTTTGTCCACTAGCCCACCAAAGCGAGAGGATCGGAAGCAGATCACCATTGATCAAGTTCGCCTCTCCAAGGCACCGCGCCACGTCCATCCGGTTATTCTTTTCGTCGTACAATTTCAACCAACGTTTAATATCACGTAGACATGCCAGCGCATCGTCTCCGAGCACGTATTGGTCGGCATTTTCGCCATTGAACCCTCCGAGCTGGATCCCCAAGCGTATTAGTGAAGCGAAGACAGGCACAGGGGAAAGTTAAAGTGAACTCACAGCAGTAACAAGGCCGTAAACAAAGTTACGCACGTCTGGGTCCACGACTTGCACGTCATGCCCTAGAGGAACAACCTCTTCATCCATGGTGGGCTAGTTTGATACTCCATTAAATTGCTTCCCGAATCGAGTTGAATGGGAACGCGTCGACGCGTGTTCGGCTTCGGCGATTCGGAGAAACTAGATACCGCCAAAGGGCCGAAGATAACCGATGCTCTTACGGCAAATATCAACGGCCACCGCGGCAGTATCTGGCAGAATAGTCAGATCTATAGATCTGGATAGAGGTAACCCTTGTGAACTTGTTCCTTACAGATATTCATCACTCTAAGTCAACCTCAGAAATAACTTATAATATTCAGATAGTTTGATCTAGTGCTCTATCGTCTAATTGGCCAACAATCATTATCATTTTCGATCTATCACCTGGAAGCCCTTTGAACCTGCTTTGTAACCCACAAGCTCTCAAATGTATTATTCTAAAGAATATAGCCTAGATATCAGCTAGCTTCTATCCTTTCTACTCAAGCCTTACTATTAGCTGCTCTACTCTATAGCAACTGTTCTATAATATTACGCGTGAGCAGGGTATTTTCGACAGAGGCACAAGGCGGTGAGATATATGCTTCAATGGCCACTGTCATCCTCGGGGATGCCATACAATGACGTCCGAAAGCACGTGAAGACACAACAGTATACTGATTTGCTTCCTCGCACTTACCTCCTTCACTCGTTTTGTTCATTTTTCCCATATATACAGAAACAATTGCAAACCATGCTTACCTCTACTGTTCGCTTTGTTTCCCTTCGCAGAAGTCCTGCGGTGGCCCGAAACTTCTGCTCAACCTCTGCAGTCCGCGCAGCCGAGGTCAAGTCACTGGGCGTTATCGGTGCGGGCCAAATGGTGTGTAACACAGAATATACAACCACGCTGCAGGTCTAACACCTCTCAGGGCTTGGGAATTGCGCTCGTAGCTGCACAGAAGGCAAAGGTCCCGGTAACTCTAGTCGATACCTCGCAAGCCTCTTTGGATAAGGGTCTCAAGTTTGCCGGTATGCCAAGCTCCCAATTGCCTAGGATTATCTGACATGGCATTGGATAATAGATAAACTGCTCGAAAAGGATGTAGCAAAGCAGCGCCTTACTCGAGAGGCAGCTGATGAAGCCCGTGGGCTTATTTCTACAAGTTTGACGTTGGAAAGTCTCTCCGCAGTCGACTTCGTTATTGAGGCTGTGCCTGAGATCCCGGATCTGAAGACAAAGGTCTTTGCCAGCTTGGCCCAGATCGCCCCGAAGCATGCCATTCTTGCCACAAACACTTCCTCCATCTCCATCACCAAGATTGCCGCTGCCACCAGCTCGGATCCCACCGACCTTCAGGCTTCCTCCCGGGTCATCTCAACGCACTTCATGAACCCTGTCCCCATTCAGAAGGGTGTGGAGATTATCCGAGGACTCCAGACATCCCAGGAGACCATGGATACTGCCATTGCCTTTGTCGAGCGGATGGGTAAGGTGGCCTCTGTGTCGGCCGATTCGCCTGGCTTCCTTGCCAACCGTATCTTGATGCCTTACATCAATGAGGCGGTGATTTGTCTGGAGACTGGGGTTGGTGGCCGTGAGGATATTGACAACATAATGAAGACTGGCACCAATGTGCCCATGGGCCCCCTCGTTTTGGCTGATTTCATTGGCCTCGACACATGCCTTGCAATCATGAACGTTCTCCACCAGGAGACTGGTGACAGCAAGTACAGACCTGCCGGTCTCCTGCGTCGCATGGTGGATGCTGGCTGGCTTGGCAAGAAGAGCGGCAAGGGCTTCTACGACTACTAGTTGCCGTATGTGTCCGGGATGTTGAAAAAGCATTTCAATCAAAATACCCTTCCTGCATCATATTAATCTAGATCATGATTTGCTGAAAATAAATGTTGATTACCTGCCCTCATCCATTCTCTAAGCCTCACCCTCCTACCAACAAGGCTCCCCTACCGATTCTGCTTGGTCCATTGCAGCGACCACCGTAGTAACATCAAGGTCCCCATCTGTATCCAGGTCTTCATCTTCGACACCACGTGGGGGACATTCGCACCGGCCGCGTTGACCACAAAGGTAACTTATTTCCAGATTAGCGTCAACGTTTTGCCTAGGATGTGCCATGCATGAACATACCAAAATTGATGTCCACACCTACAAACAATGTGGTTACATCCGTCGACCTTCTCAACCAAATACAGGCAATTGGAGCATCTCTGCCAATTATTATCCTTTGCCAGTTGCAACGTCGCCTGCGTCTCAGCGTCATGGCTACACGACCAGCCGAGATGAAAAAAGTCCCCACACTTGGAGCAAACCTTTGCCCGACAATGAACACAAACGCGATATCCTAACTGTCCCCGGGGACTCTTTGGCGCGATCCACCGGCCACACGTCGTCCGAGGACAGTACAAGCGTTCCAGAGGAGGGACGTTATTCTCCTCACACCGAACGATATAGCGCTTTTTGTTTCGAGAGCTCATCACCGCCACCAGTGCTTTTGCGGGGATTTCTTGGAAACAACATTTTGCCGGAAACATCTCTGGGCTGTTCAAGGCTGTTGAGGACATTCGACGGAGGCATGAGGGGCAGTATTGGTGTTCACAAGGAGCTGTTAATAGTTTACTCGTTGGGGCGTTTTGGAAGCACCCTGTACATCTGTGAAGAGTCAATATATTTCTTTCAATTGGCTTTCGGTTGGCTTTGTGCTTTACTGACAGGCCCACTTCCTCGGTATCTTTCTTGAAGACGAATACTCGCTCCAAGTAGCCTAGGAGTTGTCGGATGGTCGAGCGTCGCTTAGACATTTTGCCGTAGCTTCGGTAGCAGCTTTCGGGGTTGGGACAGGGCCCTTCAAAGAGGGACAAAGTGCATTGCCAGTTCTGAAAGTCCAGGCCTGAAGGACGTCCTCTTATGTAGAAGTGCAAGCTGCGCCTCATGTTTCAGGCCATATAGGGATCGGATATCTAGCCATGGATGGGCAAACACTATTTTCTTTCTTGTTCCTGAATAGCCCATGGTTGATTATATATGATGACGGCTACATTCTAGGGTTCGCTGTCTTGTGGTCAGTGTATTAAGTGGGCTTCGGCGAGGCCAACTCTTCTTCGGGGTCTACTTTATTCCATCGACTCGTAAAACAATTATGGAGATGTCTTCGAAGTGCTCAAGCTAATAGCCCCCAACAGGGAGGTGAACAGGGAACAGGCGTGGATCCATGGATCTGGGAATTTCCCGAACAGGCAAGAACACAGCTTATTCCAACATTAGAGCGAATAATCACATCGTAATGCGAGGACTACAGTGTTCTGGCCTTGAACTAATTTTACATATTGGTTCCAAAAGATTTTGTACATTGACCAGGGTATCACTAAATGCTATAAATGCCGTCGACTTCGGCCATTGTTAAAAACTCCCGTACTTAATCCCACAAAGGCTGTTCAAACGACTTGGACCTTATACAAGACCGGCAAATCGTCGAACAGCCCATCCTGATCCATATTCTTGATATTCTTGTCGAGTGATAGATACTTTGCTAAGTTCCTCCCTGTTTGCGGCAAGGCGAGTACCTCCTAGCCATGTTGAGTGAACAGGGCTATTAAATGTCAGTACTTTCAAAGTCAGGGGGAAAAGGTGGGATGACCACTCACTCCTTAGCACGGCGTACCCTCACAACACATTCAGCAGAGGCAATCTGTCGCAATTCGGTTTCTCTGTAGAAAGATACTTTGTTAGTAGAAATCTCAGCCAATGGGCTTTCGAGAACCCACAGTCTGTCCATAAATCCTGGAATCAAAGCATTTCCTCCGACAACGAGAACATTCGCCAAGAAGGCAGAGTGCAGGCCAGTAGGCAGAACCGACAAACTTTGAAGAATCATGTCGGGTATGCCGGCTGACTTCATACCGATATCTCCGGGGTTGAAAAGAAGCTCGGGGACGGCAAAGCGCTCATTACCCAGAACCAGTACATCCTCCGACAACACCTCTGCGCTGAGCCCAGAAACGGCTCCTTTTTTCTTTTTAGCGTGAAGAAGAGGATCATGCGGTCGAATGAAGCCCTTCTTGTTTGCGTTCGGGTCCGGAAGCACATAGTCCAACACGATCCCTTTTTCAGAGGCACTCTGGCGCTTTCGGCTACTTTTCCATGTTTGTTCCAAATCACCCGCGAAGTCATTGCTAACATAGCAGACCGCCTCTTTGACTTGGTTCATAATATATGATTCATCCACCATGTTGTATTGTCTCATTGACACAATCTCCTTCAGGTAGTTTGTAAGGTGCTTTCCTCCAAGATCGAGTCTTCGGATTCCGCGCTGAAGAGCTTGGCCTTTGTAAACCGGAGTTACTATGGTGTGCGAGTAGCCAGAGTCGACGACCAGTAAGCAATCTGCAGGCAAGATAGATGCATCGGATGTATTAGAGAGAGGATCGCCGAAGAGAGAATGGATTTCGTTCCATGCGTTGAGGGTTGGACCTATAAACTTCAGGTCAGTACGGGATCATACGCGGCACCAAATAATCGGACTACCCTACCCAAACATCTCGCATATCCCCCAAATCCCCATTCCTCCATAACCATCTCATCGGCATGCCGTTGTAAAATGGGCAAGGCGTTCGGTGCTTCAGTAAGCACAAGGGTAGTGTCTTCCGGGTCTGAGATGTGATAATTCCGATTCCGGGCCGTCACCTTCCCATCAAAGAAAGACTGGTCCCAGATCTCTCTCTCGGCTTCCCAGTTCACAATATATCCCTTCTCCACCGGGCGCCGGAACATGGCCTCATTCCAGTCGTTGACCGTCGACAGCTGTGCGCCGATAACAATCTTGTTATCACGGGTTTTGACGAGAGCATTAGGTATCGATGAGCAGGCGGAACCGATTTCGTCGGAGGCCGGGGTATGAGAAGCGTAGCCAGCTTTGATCATGTACGCGCCATTGTCGATTACAAAGGCCTTGTCGGGAAGGTACCGCGACGTCTCCACGGGCTGTGTAGGTGTTGCGGGCGTCCTTGGAGGAGCGCGAGCCTTTGGTGTTCCCATTATGGCTGGTAATGATGAACAAAAGCTTTGAGCTCGTCAAGCTGGGATGCAATGATGGTGTTTGTCTTGTTTGATATCGAAAATTCCGGCTTAGGTAATATGGCGTTCGTTGCGCCAGTTAAGTGCAACTTCGCCAAGGTCTACGGGGCAAGAACCATTTCGACGATTCTCCACTCCCAACATGTAAGGGGTCAGCGGGTAGCTACTCGATCAGATAAACTTCCGGTCTATATGTTCTACACTGGTCTGGAAGCTAGGAGGTGAGATCTATCTACTACCATCAGCGCTGGAGCGGATCGGTCAAATGTATATCCGAAGCACTTGTGCTTACATAACAGGATTCACAACTTCGGATTTCGTATCTTGAAACCCTTAAATATGGCGATATTGTCACAAATACCTCAATACGGGAGGCAGACGTACCAGTAATATTTTATAAAGGTCCCGGCCCCGCCACCCGGCACCTTATAAGGTTTAATACGGAGTACAATGGGGCCGTGATGCTATCGTTAATTGTATTCCGTACAGATGTGAAGCGAATCCTGACAAATCAGTATATCGAAGTGACTCCACATGGTCAATCGGGATCAATAGCTCATTTAGGATGAAACACCGAGGGTCTGGCACGACTCCCGGGGTTTACATGCTCCATACGAAGTACAATTTTACAGACATGTACAGCACAAGAAAACATGGAGGGGCTAACTCGGCTAACGCCGTAGGTGGCATATTGACTTCTTTCCCCCCTCCCCAAAACATGTTGTAGATGAATCACACATTCATCTCGAAGTCCACTGACTATTACGAAATGGCCGCACTCCAAACCATCAAAGTTCCACACCTTGGTGGCATCGAGGCTGGATACGCCTTCTCTAAGAACCATTATGACCCTTCCAAGCCGACATGCGTGCTCATTAATTCGATGTGCATGACCGTCTCTCTCTACCAAGATCAATTCAACAATGAAGCTTTGACTGATGTCATGAATCTTCTGGCCATTGAGCCATTGGGCCATGGATCGACCAGTTCTCCCTCGGAACACTTTACGTACTGGGATTCCGCTCACATGGCTTTGCAAGTCATGGACCACTTTGGGATTCAGAAAGCCTTTGCCCTAGGGACAAGTCAGGGGGGGTGGATCGTGACTAGGATGGCTCTTCTAGCCCCAGACAGAGTAGGTCCAAGCCTGGGGAAAAGTCAAATGAACTGCCAATTGAGCCCCAAGCCAAGCCAAGCCAATAATGGTACTGACATAAAGCTAGATTCTCGGTCTTATGCCCCTCGGAACCTCCATGGACTATGAATCATTGGATTCTCGGTCCAAAGGTTGTTGGGACCCTGCTGCCAATCTCACTGTGTTTTATGAGAAGTGGACCAGTCCCTCGGCTACACCCGACTTTGTTGTGGATGACGTCTGGTGCGGGCTGGTGGGGGGAATTGGCTTTGGTGCCGCTGCCACCGAAACAAGATCTGCGTTCTGGACTCAGACCTTGAAGGAAGTGTATAAGGGTGATGAGGGCCGGAAAAAGGTTCGAATGGCGCTCAATTGCCTACTGGAGAGGGATGGGCTCCTACTTCGAATCGGGGATATCAAATGTCCTGTATATTGGCTACAGGTGAGTCTTATGTTGACCGGTGTAGATGATTTATGCATTAACAAATCGATCAGGGAACTGAAGACACTCCTTTTGGGACGATCGTGCCTGCGGAACACATTAAGCTTTTTACCTCATCTGTGGAGGCTAAACTCGTGATGATTGAAGGGGGTGCGCATTACCTGAATGCCACCAACCCGAAGGAGGTGAATGAGGCCCTTCTGGAGATGGTCACCAAGTACAACTACTAGGGTTCCGCTATTGTATAGAATTGGTGCGAAGATATGCTGGAAAACAACTACCAAATGCCACTAAAGGAGCTATTCAATAGCTCTAAATATCAGTATTCCAAGGTATTTGCCATCTTTACATATTTATACCTTTCTTCTTTTTTAGTTTTCGTATTCGTGCACCATCTTACATTTCTTGTTTACTAGTGTACTAGTACTAGTATGGAGTGGGCCTTTCTGTATTTTTGTTTTGCTTGGCGAGAACCTTCCTAAAATGGAATCGCAGCCCCTACATCCACGTGGATCATTTTTGGGATCTGCAGGCCATCCATGGATTCATTCAATATCCAACGGGTCCTTAAATGTTTACCTTACATATACATAGTTATTAACTAGTGATACATCAATGAATATTAGTTAATATGATACATAGTACTTGCTAAGCAGTGAAACATACCAGTAATACATAATATGCATTAGTGATATTAGTGCAGAGAGCAAATGCCTAACTAGGTGTGGGCTGACCAATTTAAGTTCCGACTTCAGGCGCCAAGCGTGGCAATCAAAGGTTCAAAAGTGGGATACCTGGAACTTTACGAGTCGTGTACACTCAAAGATGGGAATTTTCCGCGCTGAAACTCAGCCGTGTTCTCCGGATTTCGTACATAAGATTTTATTACCCAACATTTGCTGACCTACATGTTTATCTCCCTAAGCCAAACCTCATGGAGAGCAATCGGGATAGTCTACAGCCATGGTCTATAGCTACCACGGCCTCAGTCACAGTACTAGCCTTCGTGACGGTTTGTCTTCGAATACTCGCCCGTTATGAGCGAATGCAAAAGCTATGGTGGGATGATTATATGGTTATCTTTTCTATGGTTAGTTCGGTTCATTCACTCCATTGAATCCCAATCGCATAGTTTCTAATCAAACATAAGCTATGGAACTTGGTCGTTGTCGGGTTTATCTTCGCCATGATTCATAAGGGAATGGGCCTCCATGCAAGCACTATCCCAACGGAAAACGTGATTATGATTGCAAAGTATCTTGTTGTGGCTGAAGTTCTCTACGTCTTCAACCTGGTATGGACTAAACTGAGCATTCTACTCATGTACTATCGAATCTTCCGCTTTCCTTTCTTCAAGACATGGGCATACATCATCGGAACCTTTGTTATCCTTTGGGTTATCTGTATAACTTTTATCTTCATCTTCATCTGCGTCCCCGTCCAGAAACTATGGTATCCCCAGCTCCCAGGGCGGTGCATCAACCAGGTCGCCACATGGGTCGCCAACGCTGTCTCGACAATCGCAACCGACGTTGCTATCCTCCTCCTTCCGATTCCACAAGTATGGAAGCTCCAACTTCGAACTTCGGAAAAGATAGCCGTTTCGATTGCCTTCAGCTTGGGATTCTTGTAAGCCACTAACATCTCCATCCGCCCATCCAATCTAACCTCAACAGCGTTGTCTTCGCCTCCGCCTACCGTTTCTCGGTCCTCTTCAGCTACACTGCGCTTGATTCCTCCTACACTCTCGCACCAACAGTTGGCTGGACTGCGATTGAAATGTCCGCCGGTATAGTTTCCGCCAACCTCCCAACCATCCGCCCTGCTTTCCGTTTCATAGCACGTATGCTGGGTATCCATGGTAGGGTTATGGCTCTCTTTAGAAGTACAAACAGAACAACTGCCAAAAACTCGGATGCTGTCACTCAGCCTTCAGGACCGCTGGAGTCCACTTCCACCATCATGCAACACAACAAGCATTCGAAACGGCATTCTTTCTATCACCTACCAGATGATCCTAGATCAATGGGAGAACAGGCACGAATGGATGCCTCTTTTAGGCCGGATTATGATAATGCGAAGACGTACACCAATGTGTTGGGTCCGAGGGCTGGTGATCATTCTGATGGGGATGATATTCCCCTCACTGAGATTAGAGTCGACAAGGAGTTTATTCAGACTACTCAATGAGGGAAATTATCCTTTGTATTATAATAAGATCTGGATTTCGGTTAATTTCACAATCTGTCAATATTTACTTGTCTGCTGGTGAACCGCAGAAATGTTTAGCTTAAGATATACATCGACGTACATCGTAGGGTAAAAGGTATAGTTCGGCATATATACTCCAAAGCAGGAATCAAGCCGCTGCGTATTCAGGTAGGTACATCTGATCAATTAAATAAGGGCATGTTACCGCTATACACATTTGTTAAAATATCGCAAGTCGACTGGCTGTCCCCGCAGCGCGACAGACAATGAGGGACATGATGGGACTCATGTCGAGGTCGCTCAATGGCCCCCTTGGCTTTTCTGGGCAAAAATTGGCAAGGCAGCTTTCCTACATTGGTGTATTTAGGTATTCCATCAAATACAAGCCATGAGTGGCTATTAGATAGCATTTGGCATGTCGACAGTGCCACAGGTAAAAGAGGGATCTGCTACTGACTAGAAGAGTATGCATACATGTTAAGCAACAAACCATCACGATCTTCAGACTGAGAGAAAGAAAAAAGAAAAAATAGAAATCGAGATCAACATGATCATCTGCAAACAACAGACCAATTAAACCCAGGCCCAAGCTTAACAGCTTTGACATCGAAATTACAGGTGACCCCGCAGAGCCCTAATCAGCCCCGCGATAATCATCCGCCCAAATTTTTTCTCTACTACACTCCTCTCCAACCCACCCCTGGCCAACCCACGATCCTCACAATGTCCAAACAACTATCCCCCATCCTCGACACAACCCTAACTCTCATCGGCCAATTCCAAACAGCCCTCACCACACCCCCAACAGCCGCAACCGAAGCCGCAAAGGATGCCGAAGCTCTGCCCCTCCTAACAGCCTCCTCAAGCGCGCTCAAAGGACATGTCACGAAACTCTCTCTGCTGGCCATTACCTCGCCCTTCACGCATTCTGCTATCAGTACCGTGCTCCGCGAGTTGAATGAGTCCATACTGCCGTCGCTCGTGACCGCTTCCCTGCTCGTTACACCGGCGCAATATACCAAAGCGTTCCACTCCGAGGTCTTGGTTCTTGTCAAGACGAGTTTGACAGAGCTTCTAGCACTGGTTCAGGAGGTCAAGCTTGTTGGGGCAAGGAAAGATCAAGAGAAGAAGGATACAGGGAAGGAGAGCGGTGTCACGAAATCCGAGAAGGATGCTGTGATGCTCGTTACGGGCCGTGTCTGGGATGCGTGCGATGCTACGACCGATGTTGCGAATAAGGGGGTTGTTGGGTTTGTCATGCGCCGTGTCGAGCAGTGGAGGGATCTGGTTCGCGACGCGGTTGAGGAAATCGAGGATTGGGATCCGGAAGAAGAGGACGATGGTTTCTTTGACGATATTCTCGGTGATGAGGGGAAGGACGGAGATTATGAGGATGAGGACGAGGACGAGGATGACGAAGGAGAGACGGCTGCCCTCCAGGAACACAAGAAATCCACCCTTCGTTTCCTCAAGCCTATTGCTCAGGCCTACCCGGCTATCATCAACAACCGGCTCAAGAATGCTGGAAATGCACCGTTGGCTTCTTCGTCTGGTGTCAAGAAGCTGGAGTCCTTGATGCTGAATTTGCAAGCTATCCCAGACGATGTTGATGAGGCAGCTGGCGCGTTGTACGAGGCCAATTTTGAAACCTCTGCTCAGTATCTGCGGAAGACGAGGCAGTGTGCCACACAAGCGGTGGAGTTGGTCGCATCACCTTGGGATGCTGCGGATGTTAAGGACGATGCACCGGCAGACAAGTTCGCTACATGGTCGAAGACGTGGCTCAAGGTGATTGACGAAGTCAGCAAGTCAATTGAAAAAATCTGAATGTAATTATCTGTCACGAAGCTAGCTGCAAAGAAGCTGATGATGAGATGACAAAAGCCCGGGAAAGCATAGACAGCGATATTATGTATATGTACATAAAAAAAAAACATGGTTATATTATACAAGCCTTTTTAAAATGATGACCTCCAACAAGATCTCGTATCTCAGAACTCTTCTTCGGGAACTTCGTGTTCCTGCTCCCATTCCGGTAGATCGCCAATAGGAATCCTCTCTCGCAAGAATTCCAAAATCGCGTCAGTTCCTTTGGCAACTACTTGCCAGCGAGGTACTCGGAATCGATTGCCGGCCACCTCGAAACGTCTCAAGGCCGATCCGTTGCCCCAGTTCTGAGGAGAGCGTCCAGCAGCCAGCAGGCCAATCTTCGGGGGAAGCGAATCGATGTCGTTGTTGCTTAGCTCCAAGACCTGCAACCCTTTTACAGCTTCGAATTCCAGACTAGCGATCTGGTTGTCAGACGCCACCAGGGTCTTGAGCTCTGGGTAAGTCTGTCGCAAATTAGGGAGTGTTCCCTTCAAACGATTGTGCGATACATCCAAGAAGTTCAAAGATGGGGCTATCAGGTTGGACAAGAGAGGCTCCCATGACGTCAAGCCGGCCGCGTTCAAAGTCAGCGACTGAAGCTTTGGCAACTCAAGCGGGGAAGACAAAAACTCAGTGCCATGCAAAGGGTTGTGTGAGAGATCAAGCTCTACCAGACACTGCGCGAGCATTTCAATGGCTGGGGCTGGGAAACAGCTCAGCTGATTGTGCTGCAAATAAAGACATCGAATGTCTAGCGAGGGAATCATCTCTAGCTGTTCCACCTTAAGGTCGGTCAATTCAGCATAAGACTTGTCAAGAGTCCCACCGGATTTAATCTGCCAGCTGCCATCGAGCGTGGGATTCTCGGGCGCTAGAGTGAATTGCGTGGCCACTGAGCCCTCATCATCTGTGTCCAGAGGATCAGGCTCACAGCGGCTCCGCAAGTCTAGTTTGATATCGTCAGTGTCCATTCTCAGCAGCTTGCGCTCACGGAGTGGGTTATTGGAAACCCGCAAAGAGGCAAGGTTGTCCATTAACCCAATCTTCTCATCCAAGTGCGTGAGGGAATTGCCTGTGAAATCGGCCTTCTTGAGGTTCTTGAGTTCGGCAAACCCTTGTGGAAGCTCTGCAATTTTGTTTTCCTCAGCAGACAGCGTTAATAATGACTGCCAAGAAGTCATCCGTGGGAGATGCGTGATGCGATTGACACCGATCAGGAGAGTATGTAAATCAGGAAGTTCAAGCGCGTCATTCGCGGAGAAGACCACCACAGCATTATTGGCGATATTCAGGGACTGTAATGTCTCCAACTTGATCACGGATGCGGGTATCAAAGTACCTTCCAGCTTGTTCTTTTGCGCATTGAGCGTTTTCAGGGGAAGTTTGCAAAGGACTTCGAACGGCAAAGAAGTGAACTTGTTCTCACTGACATCCAATGTTCTCAGAGAACTCAATCCAATGAGCTCATCTGGAAGCTTGGTGAGAGCATTGCCACGCAGATCCAAAAACTCCAAGTTAGGAAGACTACCAATGACAGCAGTTAGTTCCCCTTGCAGTTGATTATTCGCAAGTTTCAGATCGGTCAGAGACTTTATCTCTGCGATTATCTCGATATTGGCCATGTCCAAAGTATTATTTGACAGATTGAGAGTGCGTAAATTTTGCAGACGTCGAAGACCGATTGGGAGTGACTTAAGTATATTTCCATGGAGATCCAATGTTTCAAGGCCCCCAAATTGAAGTCCTCGGTCATCGCTATCAGGATCAAACTCCTCAGGGTTGATATCGGGGAAGGTGGCATCTGAGATCTGTTCCAGCTCATTGTCCGCGGCATTAAACTTGACAAGATCAACATTTTCGAACCAGTTCGCGGAGTTATCTGGGTCGTAATCGTACATCGTCAGCACTTCTTTTGGAATTTCCTTTAGAGAGAACGCCGCGATATTCAATTGGCCGGTCGCGCGTGCTGTCTGTACGCGCTTCCGCATCACCAAAGAGTTGGACCCCTGGGGCAGTTGGTTGAAAGGATCATCGTCATCGCCACCCGCCCACGAGTCGAGAGGCGCATCGATGGGTGGGGCTTGATAGACTTGCTTTTGTGGACTTTCATGCTTCTCTCCGGCCGCTATCGCTTTACGAGCAGCCTTTGCCTTCGCTATAGTTTCACGTAGCGTACTGGACGATTTGGAGACTTTTCTTGCTTCAATTTCTGCCTGCTGCTCCGGAGACAGGTCATCAGACATGTTGGAAGAAGCAGATACATATCTTGAAGCCGTCGAGGGGGAGCATAAGGTCGACACCTGCTCTGTTTGAGGTTTTCTTGTTTTCTTCACTTGGAGGGGTCTTTCTGGGGGTCCCATATTTGACTTAACAGGCTTTGTGGAGGGCTTGCTCGGTGATGGGCGGATAAGCAAGGGTTTTGGTGTATCCTTGTTGCCAATCGGTCTTTCGGGCATATTTTTCTTGGGTGGCGAACTGATGTCCGTAGGGACACCATCTCCAGGTGCAATACTTTGTCTAAGTGACGGCCGTTTCAACCTCGATGGGCTCACGCTGTCCTCCGGGCCGCGGACTGGAGAAATAGATCCAGCAGTCGACATACGAGCCTTCGAGGGAAGACGCAGCTTCGAAACCGGCTGTATATGTAGTTCGGTGCTAGGCGGTGCGCAAGATGATGCCTGTGACGGCGATCTCGACACGTTGGACACATTGGACGGGGCGCGAGATGGTGATCGTACGGGGCTGCCGCCATTGAAAAAGCTAGATTGTCTTCTCACCGAAGCCGGTGATGGTGGAATTTGCGCTAGCGTCTCAAGTGTACGTTCGGACAAAGATGGGCGGATTCCACGGCGACCGCGTGTTTCTTGGGCCGATGCAATTGATGCAGTGTCATCATCTCCAGCAGTCGAGCTCGCCCCCTCTGGGCCATATGTGTCGTCTTCCCCGTCTTGGACATCGTCTTGCTTGAGGGCCGGGGTAGGATCATCTTGCGGCTTAGATGGTAACAAATGGTTCGAAGCCGGTTTCTTAACGAGCGTGTTATGAGATGGTCTTCGCAATCTCTTTTCGTCCAGGCCAGGATCGGCTTGTAGTCTGTCTCGGGAAGGTGAGGGTTTGATCGATTTTGATGCGGTGGCCGTGGGTAAAGGCAATCTTGAAGTAAGCCGTGGAATGCTGCTTGTAGGACGTGGTATGCTACTTGCAGGGCGTGTCAATGTCTTAGGTTGTCCCTCCATCTTGGTGCTCTAGTTATTGATGTTGGTCTTCGGTCAGGGAGAAAGTCGCACATCAAGAGGTTCGGATGCTCATGTCCGATGATAAGAAGCGGGACAAAGAATGTGGAGGGCGGAGAAAAGTCGCAGTGGCAGTTTTGGCCCTGTCAAAATCGTGGTCTTTGGCGCAAAAGAATGAAGAACAAGAAGTCTCGAAATGTTTCGGACGCACCGGATTGTTTACATTTCTAAGGTCTCGCGATCGTCGCCTCAGGCACCAACTGATTTAGTCTGAAATATTTCGTACCAAAAGTATATAAAACAAATTTTGGCATTGTCCTTTGGCATATACTTCTATCAATATATTTAAATTTGTCTTAGAATAATCTTGAAATACAGAAGACCATAGATTCATTGCAATCTGATGATTCTTTGACCCATAGTTGGCCTATAGTTGGCCTTATTCCGTGGGATATAAACATCAAAGAGCAATATCACATTACAAACCAATATTCAGCTTAACTTCATAGAAATTATTTCAAAGTCCTGTTTTGCGTAGCGCTTAAGCCAATTATTAGGAGTTAGAAGATATGTATTTCTTCATATCCCCTATTCAGCATATAGGATAGGAGCATATATGCTGGCATACTGACCCGGGAGCCTACAGAAAATAGTACGAGAAGTAAACAGTTCCATTCTGGGACTAATATCAATCCGATACTCAGTATCTATTTAATATATTTGAATATACTTTATTACGTTAAAACTGAAAGATATTAGTAGAAATTCCAAAGACCCGATCCTTGCTTTCGCTATTGAAGAGGGCAGGTACCAACTGTTTCGTGTCGTAAACAGTGCCCTTGCGTATTATCTTCATAGAAGCCCTGCCTGATTGTTCAAAACCGCTAGGTATATAGTGTTTGGTTCTACATATTGTAGGTAATTTAATTGTTATGTTATGTACAGGCAGGCAATTTCAGTCAGTTTCATGGGTTCAAACACTTTGTAATTATTGTAATTATTTGCTTTATTTTTGCAAGACCCTATATTTCTTACAGAGCTTTTAAAGACTCAAAGTATCAAGATCAAAACATCTCCATGATATCATACATCCATATAACAGATCTTGATGCTTATCGGTTGCCTACCCAACCCCCCAGCGCTTGCCCAGTCGCGGGTGTTTACTTGCCCTGAGCGTCCCGTGATCGCCAGACTAACCTAGATAGGCTTAATGGGACCCTATCCTCACCTTTGATTGGTTTATATTCTTAGATAATTGACCGGGGCTGGGACATGGACTAACCCCAAAACGGTACCTTGAGACACTCCCGTTCCCAGCCTCCCAGCCCCTCCCAATAACGCAAGCTGGAGTAACCTCTTCCTCTTAAGGTCTCGTTCAACTCCATTATTCTCCCTTCTTTCATCCTTCTCCAAGTTATCCAAGGCATTGTCTCCTTAGCTCGAAATTGAAATTCCTACCCACCTTGCTTCGTCCCTAATCCTTCATCTTCTCATTTGGGTCCTGAGGCAACCTACCTGGTCTAAGCATCTGTGCGATCTATCAAGCCCAACGCCTGACTGATATCAGTCTCCGGTATGTACCTTGTTCTTTGTTTTTCAATAATCTGTTCTACGATAAAGGTGCTGATAAGGAACTAGTGCGAGGACCCGTTTCCCCACGGCTAAACCCTCGTGGTCTTATCAAAGTGATATATTATTATATCAACATCACTAAATAACTACACATCCATCATGTCTCAAAAGGCCAACTCACAAAGCTCCCTGGGAGCACCTGCGGAGATCGTGCCCTCGACTCCAGTCCGCCGGGCCACTTTGTCCCCGTCGCCAGAGCTCAGCGCTATGGCTAAACACCCATCGTCCGAGTCAGATAAGAAGTTCCTCTCACCTCCGCCATTGTCATCGTCAGACATGACCCCTCCACCCTCATCTCAGATCCCAGGGGCCCCACTTCGTTCTCGCTCACACTCGCGCTCATTGAGCCCTTCGTTGGTGAAACCCACCGATCTGGACAAGTCGTTGTGCGATGCCTACGGCGCCTCTGAGAACCTCCCTACTGTGGAGGAAATCGACCTCGCCAGCGAAACCCAACTGCGCACTATTGCCAAGGAACTTTTAACTATAGCCCAAGAGTCGCGCATGTCCGCGCTGCACTTCAAACTGCAGAACAGTTTGGTCTCTTTCGCAAGCAATGAAGCCGTCAAGCGCGCCGAGGTGGAGCATCAGCTCGCCAAGCGCGAAGTTGAGATTCTTCAGAGCGCCGAGTACCGCAGTCGCTCACACCCCGCGGATCCTGCCACGCCCAAGCAGTCCCAGTCTGCCATAAACTCCGATTATCTCTCGGCTGTTCAGCGCTCCCAAGAACTAGAAGAACTCAATAACGTTCTAGACCGAAGACTCCGAAAGGCGAAGCGTGCCATTGATGAGGCCACCAGTCGGTCTATGGACCTTGAGGAGCAGAACCTCATGCTGAAGCGCCGGATTGGTGATAACCGCAAGCACTTTTCCCAGATCTTCAATTACGGCAGCATGTCGCCAGGCACTCAGAATGAGATACACAATATCTGCCACGGTGAACACGCAGATGGTCTCGCCGCTCTTCTTTACGCTGATAAACTCACCAACCAGACGCACGCTTATGGTGCTCACTCTGCAACCTCCGTCCCTGTCACCCCTAACCACGCGAAGAGCCAGTATCTCACTCCAATTGGCCACCCAAGAGAGGATCACTATGATAGCGACAGCACCGTATCCCTCTCCGCCTCTGAGGCCGCGGAAGCGACTCTGGGCTCCCCGCAGCACCTGCGCTCTACCGTCCCCAAGAGCAGCACACTACTTCAGACAAAATTGTTCGGCCAGGTGCAGAAACCCGGTGTGGAGCGATCTCGCCCTGGCAAGCGCAAGGCAGGTAGTGACGCGAACGTTGCCGCTGCGAAGAAGCCCAGGGCTGCGAATGGTATTGGCCTGGACATAAATGCCTGAGTCCATATCCCGCGGCTACACGAAGAACTAGTGCCTCCAACTTTGATATGATTCATGACCTAGCGCTGCTTTGCTTATTACGATTATGGGAACCTCACGAATGATGAAGACATGCCAAATGTGGTGTGTTCAAACTAGCGATTGCTTTTTTTTGGGATTTTTTGGGGATTATTTTGGGATCTTTTGTATGAAGAGGCCATGCGGCAGTGACCCATGGCCCTTCACATGTGGTGTTATTGAATTGGGTTTCAACATGGGAATTATGGCCAAGTGTTTGTTCCGTACCAATCAGTCCCTGCGGACTTAGGATGGAATGGGTCTCTTGCAGCTATAGATGGGAATTTGGGATATGAATTTGGGATGGTACAACCATGTACAATAGGAATAGAGTCTTCAAAGACAAATAACGAATTAAAATATGGAAAGCAATATCTGAAATCTATACTCCGTAGGACCAATTGAATCCATCCAAAAAAAAGAAAAAAAGAAAAAACATCCAAGCATGATTTCACGAACAATCCCATGCTTTGATATCATAGTAGAACCTAAAATAAAAGAATAAAAAAATAAAAAAATAAAAAATAACTCTGGCAGATTACCGAATCCGGCTTGGTTAGGGCTCGCTAAGCGAGGCGGTGTGCCAGTCAGCGGGCGGCCACACGAAAAATGGGAACTTCATTTTCTGCCGTGAAGGAGGATTTGACCAGCAACCCTCGACGACCACCACCCGGCTCGATCCCCATCCGTCACCATGGTGCGTTCCCTATCCCTGCTTGGAAGATACAATGAAGGATTCGACTTGTGCGATTGAGAGAAATCGAAGGATCGAAATACGCCTCGAAAAGAACGAAAGAAATGGTTGACTGACCGATTGTGTGTGGAATATATAGGCGATCAAGCACAACAACCAGATTCAGAAGAACCGTGAGTGACCCGTCGATTTGCACCTCTATGTGATTGCTTCAAACCGACAGAATACATGGGAAGGTCATACTTGAAGGAACGGTAATTAACGAATTCTTGAATAGACTTCCACAAGGACTGGCAGCGTCGTGTCCGTGTGCACTTCGACCAGGTACGACTATCCAACATCCCCCCGACCAGAGAATTTTTTTTTATTCCGAACGATATCGCAAGCGACTTGGGATC
This sequence comes from Penicillium sclerotigenum, assembly GCA_928213465.1. Classification (NCBI taxonomy): domain Eukaryota; kingdom Fungi; phylum Ascomycota; class Eurotiomycetes; order Eurotiales; family Aspergillaceae; genus Penicillium; species Penicillium sclerotigenum. The sequence goes on along the minus strand of CAKMRK010000743.1, from coordinate 62,538 downwards.
GAGGAAAATTTTTCTTTGCAGGATATGAATTTGGCCGACTAACATGAATCGCACAGCCCGGCCGGAAGCACCGTCGTCGTGAGGCCCGCATCGCTAAGGCGGCTGCTGTTGCTCCCCGTCCGGTTGACAAGCTGCGTCCCGTTGTCCGATGCCCCACCATCAAGTACAACCGCCGCGTCCGTGCCGGTCGTGGTTTCACCCTCGCTGAGCTGAAGGTAAATTGAGCCGCATCGAAAGTGGAGGCAATATGGAGAAACAATTTACTGACTGGAAATCTTGTTTTGCGCTGTATAGGAAGCTGGTATCCCCAAGAAGCTTGCTCCCACCGTCGGTATCTCCGTTGACCACCGCCGCACCAACTACTCTAAGGAGTCCCTGGTTGCCAATGTCGCCCGTCTCCAGGACTACAAGGCCCGCCTGATCCTCTTCCCCCGCAAGAGCGGTCAGTTCAAGAAGCTCGACTCCTCCGCTGAGGAAGTCAAGGCCGTCAAGGCCACCGTCGCTGAGGGCAAGCGTGACGGCATCGCCACCCGTGTTGATGCCACCTTCCCCATCGCCAACATCACCGCTGCTGAGGCCGTTACCGAGGTCAAGCGCGACTCGCTCCCCAAGGGCGAGGAGGCTGCTTACCGTCGTCTCCGTGACGCCCGCTCCGAGGCCCGCTACAAGGGCATTCGCGAGAAGCGTGCCAAGACCAAGGCTGATGATGAGGCCGCTGCCAAGAAATAAATGTGTTAATTCCCTTCTCGTGCTGATGATGATGATCGGGTCGGTTTTCGAATCGGGGATTAGTGTACTGTGGCATGGCGTTGCGCCTCTTCCTTGATTCCCTCTCTCCCTCCCCAACCTTTACTCCTTTTTGTCTCTAAAAGAAAGAACATGGAAGATCTCTCGAAATTCAAAACCACCCAATTCTCTCAATCTAGGCTTCACGTCTGTACCTCTCAGTACTTTTTATGGCTGTTCAGCCGGTAGTCCAGGCCTTATATCTTGGACTTTCAGCGAGAACAACATTGAAAGCTTTTCGTAGTTTGTTCCATTGCCTACTTTGTAGCTTTGCTTTGGATATGTCTGTCTTCAAAGTCTAGCCAGATGGGAATGACAGCATGTCTTTGCATGCATCTATTTCTGAACATACGGCAATACGGAGACTTGCTACATACTGATTATCTAGCTCGTTTATGAAGACAGAAAAGTCGTTATTTCAGAAGCTACACTTGAAAAGAACACATTAAAACTTGCAGTCTGAGCTTTGCTCGGGTATCTTCAGAGAACTAAGCTAAATAACTACCCCCAACGCCTAACGCTAACCATCGCACCGGAATACCGAAAATTCAAAGACCACCGAATAAAGCACCAAGAGCACCTTCAGTCGCCCTTATCACCGCGTCAACATGAATACCGCCCTCCACATCTCGCGTAACCAAAGCGCCATCCTCACGTAGCAAGGCGTGGAAAAGCTTCTTCGTCTCCTGATCGATCTTCTTATCTACCCCGGGGATCGACACGCTAATCTCAGGCCGCAGCTGAGGCTCTCCGGTCCATTCATCCAACACCAAAGTATTTGACAAAAGCACTCGGAGGCTAGAATCAGACGATTTAGGCTTGATGACCATAGCACTCCGGTCCAAGTGCGGGACTAATCGTCGCAGTTCAGAAAGTGTGAGAACGCCATTCTTGCTTTCCGAGGCAGTATTCTTTCTGCCCTGCGAGGCCCGAGAGCCATACTTGTAGTCAATGTGTGCCCACAAACGGGCGCGAGCGATTGCTGATTCCCAGTAGCGGTTGATTCCCCAGCATAGAGTTGCCACGTCGAGTTTCAAGAGAGGGTTCTCTAAACGGCTATCAATCCAGCGGCGGAGAGCCTCGGGAACTTTTCTTTTCTTGCTATCGCTGCCAGTAGGTACTGACAGCGAAGTCAAGGACTGGGTCTCGGGGTTTGTCTCGTAGACGACAGTCACATTGTATAGACTGGTTGGAAATGGGGAAGGGGGAGAAAAGGTCAGTGTGTGTGTTTCTGACAGCTCCTCCCTATGTGACGATCGAGTTGTGCGGGTCTTTAGGGTTAAGGGTGCGAAGGCCGTCAGGTATGGCAGTGATTGAGAGGCTTCTTGCAGGGCAAATGGATTTGTTGGGAGCGATGATAATTCACGTTTTGGGCGGGGGATATTGGCGGAGAACGGGAGTAAAGTGGCGAGGAGGGATGATATTGATTTAGGGGCTGTTTGGGGCACTGGAAGACTTGTACGATTCGCCTCTTCCGATGTAAGTAAAGACCTAGAAATCATTAATAGTGTTCAAGCCAAAGTTACTTCTGGAACTCACAGAAATTTATCGAGTTCTCTGAGGTCGCCTTTCAAGTCAGGATTGGACTCTATTTTCTTTGCCCATGTTTCCAGTTCTTTAACTTCGTTTCTCAGCCGTCGCAAATCCGTAGCGCTCTTCTCGCGCGAAGTGCGTTTCTCGCGAACAGCTGCTGAAACTCCACGCAAGTCTGAAGCTGTTTCCAAGTCCTCCGGTGGAGGAGATTGAAAGTTTACTGCCTTAAGTGGGCTTTCATGCAATGCATTGGCAGTTCGTCGATTCGCTCGTTTCTCTTGTCGCCTACTAGGGCTGCTACTCAACATCCCTCTAGGACGATCCGGGGCCTTTTCCAGACCTAGTTGTGTTGGCGTGGGGGGAAGATCGGGTTCGAGAATATCTTCGTCCATAAAACTAGGGTCCGGCCCCATATCCATATCTGCTTCTCTTGTGGCGCTGCCCAATTCTAACGCCAATTGACGCTCGGGGGTATGCGACTCGTGATCTTTTGGCTGTGGCATTGGGGATCCAAACACCAGATCCCCTGGGAGAATCCTCCTTGAAATCCTGCGCGGGGGCTTTGCGAACGCTTGGACACCACTTGAGCGCCTGTTGGGGGAACTTTCGGGCGCTCTGGAGTCTCGAGGTCGAGTGAGGGGACTTGCGGAGGCATTCAGCGATGGTCGGAGCGCTTTGCGATCGCGTAATCCAAATTTTCGAGGATCTTGTTCCCCACTATCTTTGCTTGCTGGTCGTCGGGCAGGAGACCTGCTGATTGCGCGCTCTAATAGATCGGGATGTGACCGTGCGAGACTGGCCCGCGTTGGAGACTGGAAAGAGGGTCGTCTCGACCGGTGGGAGCCATTTTGAAGAAGCTCTGGCGCCACAGGAATGCCTGTAGTCTCGCTAATTTTCCGTCTTTTTGCCGGGGAATCCATTGTCGCGTAAGGTGTTCGTCTTGTCCGGCGCGCAGATGAGGACCTCGGGGAGATAAACAACTATAGTGTTTGCAGTGTTTGCACTATGACTTAACTCCCCCGTCAATGCACGAACATCTAGTCTTTCTCGAACTCACACACCATGGAGTGTCTCTCGGCGGGTACAAGACACTCGCTACGGAGGTCTATATCTAAACTTCGATCTTTCCCCGCCAGCCCATTTCCCTCTTTTGCTTCATATCGACAATATGTGCTAGTTCCGACCCCCCGACGCATGAACGGACAGTCCGATCAGCCCGATGCCTATGATACCCCAGCTTCCCTGGATGAAATTGCAGACTCTCCTCAAGCCCAACCTTTGTCAGGATACTATTCATTGATATTGAAATCGAGCTCACCATACAATGGTGGTGCGTGGACATCGCGCCCAACGCCCGCTCAGCCCGAGGCCAAACCCGCACCGGCATCTACCGTCAGACCACAATCGCCCGAAGAAAAAATGGCGATCGTATTTGGCACCCGTCTTGCCGGTCCAGGCCGATCCTCGCGCTACGATCCTGGTGAAGCTCCGGCGTCAACGTGGAAAACTGTAAACGGAGTCCCCATTCCTCCTCAACCCGAGGAACCGGACAACTGCTGCATGAGTGGCTGTGTACACTGTGTCTGGGATGACTTCCGGGATGAGATGGAAGATTGGGCATCCAGGGTCGCAACGGCCAAAGCTAAAGGTGGGCCTGAGAAGGGAACAAAGGACATGCGCTCGGCGCCTCGAGCGGAAGTCCGCTCAGCCAGTGGTAGCATGGACGATGATGGCGGTGGCAGCGAGACGAATTGGACCTCGCCGAGTGAAGATAATGAAGATAATGACCTGTTTGCCAATGTTCCTGTTGGTATCCGGGAGTTCATGAAAACGGAGAAAAGGTTGCGGGTAAAACATCAAAAGGAGGCTACAGGGTGAGCTCTTTGGGCTGGTGTTATTGATTTTTATACCCTGTGTTATACTACATTGGAACAAATTGGGGAACCTGTGTCTAGAACGCGTCGGACATAGTATATGGTATAGAGATAGACTGTACATAAAACCTTCTAATGATGCCACGACATTTTTATACCTTCCAGGACCATTAGAAACCACTGTAGTATAGTATATATTGATGTAATTAGGGCCATCCTTATATGACCCTTAACAATCATTAATATTTTGCTAGTTGCATGTAGGTCGGTTTGTAACGTGCCAAGGTTGGAGCTAAGGACGCGGTCTTGTTTCAAAATCATCCTCGCTCGTGTCTGCACCCATAGACGGTATCACAGTAGTCAAAACATCAATTCCGCAACGCAGCTTGTTGATCATATTTTGCTTCTACCCCTCTCGCTTTTCTTCCCTGAGCCCCAAGGCTACTCCATGCCATGCGTGCGCCTACCCCACGATTCTTTCGCTAGGCCGTAAGCCACCGATTTCCACAATGGCAACAGACACAAGTGCCTGGATCCACCTCCGGAACATCCAAAAGTGTCTTTCTGCTCGAAATGGAGCCTGCTCCACTCCGTACTGGGGACCGGTCCAGTTGAGGTTGCCACAATTCTCACGGAACATACCCACAATCTGCTCTACCATACCACTTCGCTCCACTGGCAAGCTACGCCTGCTAGGACCTATCCTTGCGAGCAATCCGTCTGCACCTAAAGGACATCAGCCAACAACGGGTGCTCACTATTGTACAAACCATTCACCACCGCTTGACTCGGCTATCAACAATATCGTTTTTAGCCAAAGCCCCGCAGATAACCCCCTGAGCCAGCCGCAACAATATACATCCCCTCGGATCGCCACTGTACAGCTACATATCCAACGTGATGCATTGTCTACAATCAAAAATGCAAAATGTGCGCTTGAGTATGCCAATCGAGCCATGCTTTGGGTGGAACGCTCTAAAAAGAGGGAGGGTCAATTGCAACAAAAAGTTTCTCTCCATCATCCTACGTACTTAGCACGAAGGACAGAGAACTTGTTGGAATTCAAACATAGGGCCGACACCTACGGCGACCCAGGTTTCCAAGAATTCAAAAGAAAAAAACTCGAATTACCCGTGAGACGTTTCACAAAGCAAATCTTGGGTGTCATTAACAGCAATACCTACAGCATTATCGATGGGGAGTGTGACTCTGGAAAGACTACGCAGGTTCCTCAGATTATCTTGGAGGATGCGATCGATAATTCTACCGGGGCATCTTGTAGGGTTCTCTGTGTTCAGCTAAGCTCAATAAAGACAGACCAAATGTCACGACAAGTGGCCCGCGAAAGACTTGAAAAACGGGGTGATACTACCTTTTACGGAGTGCACCCTAATCGTATACCTCCTGGGGGAAGTATCACATATTGCTCTAGGCAGGATCTGCTGAGAATATTGAAAGATGGACCCTCCAGCTTGGAGCAATTCTCCCATATTATACTTGATGATGCTCACTTCCTTGGTCTCGCTATCAACACGGGCATGATGCTTTTGAAACGATTTGTCGAACAACGCAGGTCTATTGGTGCATCTGTGCCAAAGGTCATTCTGATGGGCTCCCTTACTCATGTCGATGGTTTTGGTTCCTATTTTGGTACCAAAACTACAGATGGCGCACTTTTGCCTGCTCCTCATCTAACTATTCCTTCGGGCTTCCCTGTGGAGAAGCATTATCTCGAAGAAGTAATTGGCAACATTGCCCATTCTTTGACACCGGAAGTCATAAAGCCTCTCCTTCATGATGACATTGTTACAAAAGAGTTCCTGGACAGCCATTTCAAATGGCTTGAACAATCGGAAACCGTAGAAATCAACAAGCAGGGGAAAGAGATCATACCTTGCGGGTTGATTTCTGCGACTCTGCTCTCCCTCTTGTCTACAACAAAAACGGGCTCCATCCTTGTCCTTGTCCCAAGAAATTCACACATTCAAAAAATCACAGAGCAGATCACAGCTTTTGGCCCGAAGCTGGGATTCGATTTTGCAGATAATGATCGGTTAAGAATCTTTCCGTTGCATCTAAATATGACAAAAGAAGAAAAAACTGCAATTTACCTGGGAATTCCTGGTTCCCGAAGACTTCTCATTTCAACAGAATGGAAAGGTTTCACAATTCCAGATGTGAGGTACGTTGTTGACTCCGGCAAGTCAATATACATTAATCACGAAAAATCCAATTTGGCAAAGAACGAATGGGGTGCCAACTGGATTAGTCAATCGGTCGCCTCGAAACGGGCAGGGCTTGCAGGCAGAGTCCAGGCTGGAGAGTACTACTTCCTTGGTGCCAAAAAGTGTTTTGATTCCCTTCCAGTTACCAGTCCTCCAACTGAGCCTACTCGCTCAGATCTCCGACAAGCCTGTTTACATGTTAAGCGAGCGACCTCTGGAATGTCTTCTATCTCAGAACTTGTCGCGCAAACCTATGAGCCACCTGCAGAATCCAGTGTTTGTGCTGCAGTGGATGATCTGAAGGAATTGCAAATGTTGGACGAACAGGAAGAACTTACTGCTCTGGGCCACATTCTCGTGGATCTGGAGATGGATCCATGTCTGGGCAAGATGGTTACTCTGGGCGTGATTTTCCAATGTTTGGACCCAATGCTGATCCTTGCGAGTCTTGGGTGGAACCCGAGACTTTTTTCAAGGCTTTTTTCAAAGCTTTCTTTACCAGATGCAGGCGAGGGTGGATCATTTATTCGTTCTATCAACGAGTCGGGCTATCATGTAGCTCTCATCAATGCATTCAGGGCCATTCAAGAAACATTGCACAAGGGGGGCGAAGTTCCCGCTGTTGGGAATGAAGTCTCAGAAGAATATATGTCCAAGCTATATCATACACTCACTCCGGAAATTGAGCGAATTCTCGAGAGATTGATCGCAGCCCGAATCATCCTCCCTACAGACAGGTTGTTCGGTGATAAGGCCCCTGGGTTTAGTTCCAGCAGCCTGAATGCCAATTCCAATAATGAGGCTGTTATCAAAACAATATTGCTGCACTGTCTTTCCTCCAACCTGGCCGTGAAACCCTTTGGCTATACGGCCATGAGATTCAAATCCGGAGAGATTGTCGAAAGGGACCCAGATTATTCCATGTTCAAAAGCTATATCATGGCCTGCAATTTCAGCTCTTTCCAGGCAAGCAAGCCTTATGGGATGAAACAAAAGACCCAGGTCAACACACTGGCCGCCTGTCTCTTGGGAAACAAGATAGAACAAGAGCAAGGTAGCATTATCTTGGATTCGTGGGTAAAGATCAATCTGCAAACTGTGGAAAGCAATGAAGTTGCCAAAAATTTGGTTCAAACACACAGAATCTTGAATGAGGTCAGCATATCCTTGTAGTTGTTCAATTCGTGCGCTAACCTTGCGTCCTATAGGCCCTTCACACTGCCTGGAGGATACTTCCTCGTTGGAAAATACAAAGCTCCGGCTCCACAAAGGAATTGGTTTCATATCTCAATACTCGCAATTATCTCTTCAAAACCATTCGGGAAACACTGCAAGATATTCTCCATGCAAACGATCCGAAGCTGCCTCCCACTGGCCCAGAGCACTAGAAAATACATACGAATTCCCACATGGACGCAGAGAACATACATATATACACATTTGTATTTATCATGGGTAAAATTCTTGATCTGTTTATTCCAGCTTGCTTAAAATAAAGTTGAAGACCATTCAAGAATATGGCACATATTATTAACGTACCTTGTGGGAGGTAGGGCTATTGTTCAATATGGACACCGCAGGCTGCGTGGCTCTTTTGGTCACCAAGTAAACACAGCCCTAAAGCTTTTATGCTACTGCATAAAATCAGAGAATGCTGCTCCGTTCCTGTGCAAAATTTCATATTTTAATCTTCGCATACAAGGGCTAGCTCTACATAGAGCCTGTGTGCGCTACGTGCAACATCCGTATGTACTACAATACATCAGCTTGGAAGACTAGCCCGTCCAATGACCGTCTTACATCTGGCACTTTAACACTTGATTCTAGTTCAAAATGTCCAAACTATGTCTTCTAAGTATCTAGGTGAATATCGAGCTTCTCATCTCAGAAGTCAAGTCTCTCACGATATCTATTTAGATCAAAGCTCAGCTATGAGACCATTTACAGGTGCCTAGGCCGTTTTCAAATCGGAACACAATGCCGTTCAGAGTGCGGGGTCTCAATTCATAGATGATTGTAATGAACAGATTTTGATGCATTATTCTTTTATGTCGTGCAGGTGAGCATAACAGGGGGGGTGGCCAACAAGGAGTATAAGTATCCTCAAATGTCATGTAGCATGTTGAACTTCAGTATCCTCAGTTATTACGCTTAATAGCCATCAGGACGGTTATTCGTGATCTTTTGATTTCAACCATGCAAGACTTTCCAAACATAGCTCTCACTTTGTTGAAGCTGAGCTTGACATTAGTAAGTACACAGTGCTTGAGGTCTGCCTGCTTGAGGTCTGCCGGATTGTTTGAATAGAGTCCGACTAACCAAGGACATACTTCCAAATAGATCCCACTTTACCTCATCAGCCTCCTAGTCTACAATGTCTATTTTCACCCTTTAGCCAAGTATCCCGGACCAAAGTCCATGGCAGCCACACGTCTACCTTATATCCGCATGATCCTGGATGGCCATTTCGCACAAAACACGAAAGCATTGCATCAGCAGTATGGCAATGTAGTTCGCATTGCCCCCGATGAACTTTCTTTTACAGACGGTGAAGCCTGGAAGACAATCTATGGCACACGTGTCGGCCATGGCCAGAAGCCCAAAGATTACCGGTTCTACACACCAACCGCTGCAGGAGCCCCCAGCATCATCGAATCCAATGACGCTGACCATTCCCGCATTCGACGTTTGTTGTCACACGCATTCTCCGATAGCTCGCTTCGTGGTCAGGAAACTATAATCAAGGGCTATGTTGATCTTCTGATACAGCGCCTGCATGAAAATCTCCGGGGCGGCACGGATGTCGTGGACATGGTAGCCTGGTATAACTTCACAACGTTTGATATTATCGGAGACCTAGCATTCGGGGAGCCATTTGACTGCCTTAAGAATTCGGAATACCACCAATGGGTATCTATCATTATGAGCTCGGCTAAGTATGGCGCGTATTCCAATGTGGCGCGGCGCCTCCCGGGATGGAAATACATCCTCCCATACATCACACCCAAGCATATCCTCTTGCAGAGAAATGCCCATTTAGCCTTGAGTAAGGAAAAGGTTCAGAGCCGGATGGCCAAGTCTAACGAAAGACCTGATTTCTTTGGTAACATTCTGAAGCACCAGAACACCGAGAAAGGACTCAGCTTCCCGGAAATGATCACCAATGCCAGTACATTGATCATCGCCGGCTCGGAGACAACTGCAACTTTGCTCTCTGGGGTGACCTATCTGCTATTGAGAAACCCGCGCGTGCTAGCAAAGCTCCAAGATGAGATCAGATCTGCATTTACAATGGAGGACGAGATCACCTTGGAATCCTGCAATAAACTGGAGTATTGTCTAGCCGTCCTCACTGAGGCTCTTCGGGTGTATCCTCCCGTTCCAGTGGGATTGCCTCGCATTGTCGATGCCCAAGGTGATCTGATTGCTGGAAACTGGGTGCCAGGAGGGGTGAGTACTAGAAGCAACGTGCAAAGCCGCATAGCATTGCTTACATTGCTTACGTCTTTTATAGACTATTGTTTCCGTCTGTCAGCTAGCTGCCAGTCACTCCCCTGCTAATTTTACCGATGCAGAGCTGTTCATCCCCGAGCGTCATTTGGATGACCCTCGCTTTGCAAATGACAGTAAAACAGCAATGCAACCGTTCAGTTTTGGTCCTAGGAACTGTATTGGACGCAAGTAAGAGTTCTCATCTTGTCATCTGTACTGTTTGCTTACCTCTGTTTTCTTTTTTTCTAGTCTGGCATACGTTGAAATGCGTATGATTCTCACTCGCATGATCTTCAATTTTGATATGGAATTGGACCAGCCTGAACAAGATTGGATGGATCAAGAAGTTTACCTCTTATGGTTCAAGAAAACGCTGATGATTAAATTAAAGCCGAGGATTCATTCCCAATGACAGCACACTGAGACTACGATTCTGTGGGAATTTTGTGAAACCCCCGCGGTGTTGATATCAGATTGGATCTTACATGTGCTTTTGATGAGAATATTCAAGAAGATGGGGAGATGGGGAGGTGGGGATACGCCTTGGACTTGAACTTATTCCTATAGTTCTGAGAGCAAGCTATATGGAAGAGTGCCCGGAATATCTCGATATGTTACATATATTTAGTTCTCTCCATCTGTTCACACAATATTGTGTTCCTTCCACTAATAACTTGCTCATCTAGCACTAATATAGACACTATTCCTTCCTGTCCTTGTCTCGATCAGTTAGATCCATCTATATAGTCCATCTGAACTTCGAACATTCAGAAAATCAAAGTAGAGAAAGCCCATAAATCTCTGTGACAACAAAACCATCTATCTTAATCTATACTAACTAACACCGAAACATCTCTCAATAAGTCAGTCCAACTTCCTCAACATCGCCACTCTGCCCAGTCGCATCTCATTGATTTGATCATCTATAGATCGCTGACCGCCTCCGCCATATCGGCAAAAAAAAAAGAAAGATCCCAACCGCAAAAGACCGACTCGAATCAGCTAATAGTTCGAAATTGAGCCCAAACCAAAAATGTCGCTTTCTAAAAGCGAGTCCGACGTAATCCTCAACCGGGCCAACGTCGCCCTATCCCGCAGCCAACGACTCGTAGCCTCATGGCTACCACAACAAACACCAGAAGAGCTCGCAAACCCCAAGACCGACGAAGAGCTCCAACGAGAAGAAGATGAAATCTTCACCGCAGTGCCAGAGACGTAAGTGCAGCTCCGACTTTCTACCTAAACTTCAAACAGATTCCTTGTGATGACATCCCCAATCCCACAAAAATATATAAGCCCCCCCAACAAGCGCACCCAACTAACCACATTCCCCCAAAATCACAGTCTCGGCGTCGGAGCCCCCCTCCCCCAGAAAGCAGCAGACGGAAGCTGGAACCGCACAGAGCTGGACTCCAATGATAAACTGCGCAAGCAACTCCTCGGCAAGAACTACGATCGCGTTATGAAGGCCGCCGCCGAGCAGAAGGCCGCTGCTGCTGCTGCTGCTTCTACAGCCGCGGCTGCGTCTGCTTCTGCTTCGGCTAGTGCGGCGAAGGCCGAGGCTGAAGACGAGTATGATGAAGAGGACGGTCGCTCGGCTATGCTTGCTAGACAGAAGAACAAGAGGAAGGGCGGGGCGGGTGCGGGCCGTGGTGTGCATCCCGCGGCTGCGGCTGCGGCTGCTGAGGCAGGAGATAAAGGCGGCGAGGAGGGTGAGGGTGAGGGTGAGAGTGTGCCGGCTTCTGCGCGCTCAAAAGGCAGGAAGAAGGCGACAAGTTACCTTGATGAGCTTTTGGCTGAGCGTGCGAAGAAGAGGAAGAAGAGGTGAGGGATCTGCGGTTGATAAGTTCGATTCCTATATTTCGCGCGCATGCGAGCGTTGCGCGAGCTTTCACTGGCTCTGCGTTCTCGTGGGTGGATTAGGCTTTTGATCTTGGTCGCTCTTGAGATGTCGGACACGGCAATCGGGCCGTTAGTTCAGGTGCTTAGGGAGTGAACCCATGCTGCCACGGCGGGTTTGCCTGCCGCGTCTCCTCGCTCTGGCTAGTGGCAGAGATTACAGCGCAGTGTCTCCCTTGGTTAGACACGACCAAGCAAGGACTGCTTACATACTCAAATGGTAACTCGGCTGAGTGCCATGCTGAGTGCCATGTGCCATGTGCCATTCCGACAAGATACCCAGATACCCAGATCAAACAGTCTGCAGAGAAAAAACATCATTCCAATTGATATGATCAAACTGCAAATATAAAGTACAATTCAATTCCAGTCTCTAGCTCTAGGTGCCACAAGATTCAATGTTTTTTTTGCTCCGCCTAACCCAAGGGTATATATGATATGCTGTGTAAACGAAGTATGGGAACCCGGAGAGCCGTGGGCCAGGCGCCGGATTGGCCTGCTTTCGCCAGAATTAAATATCCAAAAAAATAGAAAAGATGAAAGGTGAAGGAGAAGAAATGGGGGAAAGGGACATCTACAGGTGCAATTAAAAAATTGAGATCAGAGCTGCGGACATTCTTCAAATGTCTGAAGATAAGTGCCCTTTGCTCTGGTCAATGGTACATATGCAGTTCAAAAGGGCAGGTGAAAAAGAAGAGGAAGAGGAAGAGGGGAGTGCCATGGCTTGTCGGTGGTATAGGGACTTGATGGGAGAAGGAGAATGCAGTGCCACCATTAGTGGAAGGTGGATGCTGGGTATCTTCCAAAATTTAGGATTTATTCCAACCGCTTCCGCTTACGGTCCTCTGCCATCGCTTGTTGGTCCTCGTCGGGTCTTTCGGCAGTATCGGCAGGATTGAGCAATGAATGCACATTGCTTGCCATGCTCGAGCGACGGGTTGCGGGCAAGGAAGAGCCATGAGGGAATCTTGAGCCGCCAAGTGTCCAGCCGTTGTCGACACCGAGCATGGACGGTGAAGGCTCGGCAGTGGGTGGAGTGGCATGGCGGGATTGTTCTCGAAGGCGGCGGGGAGCACCCATTTCATACTGGGCGAGGACATCACGGACTTGCTGGTCACTGGAGACCGGGGTTCGGTGCCCTGGCGATGAAGGCCAAGGGCCATTTGGGGGGTTTCCAGGAGGGTAGGGGGAGCCAGCCGAGGGGGACCAGCCGTGCTGTCGGATGTCCGCAGAGGTGTGACGGCGGGCCAAGTTAGGCCCCGGGGATGTTGATACGGAGAGAGGATGAGGCATCGGTTGCTGTGGGGGCGGCGCAACGGGAGGCTGTGGGCGAGCGTAGGCTGAGGCAGAATTGGCGCCACCAATCGAGCCGTAGCGGCGAGGGGATACTGAGAGATGGGGAGGGACGGGCGGCCGGATCATGTTGGTGTGTCTAGGGGTATGGTCCATCATGGACTGTCGACGGGCATCGTCCTGGGGCATTTGGCGCGGGGACAAAGGTGGACCGCCTTCAGCCATGCTGGCGAAGTACTGTTGCCGTGGAGGCATGAGAGTATCGTGAGGGGTTTCGAAGGCGCGCATGAATTCGATATGTTTCTCAACTTCCCTCTGCATGCTCGAGACTAGGGAGTGTCAGTGCGTGTCACCATGAGAGAAGCGGCAATATTGACATACCATCGCGATGTAGAGGGCTTTCTCTATCGGGCACAACGGCTTGAAGAAACCGTGAAATAGAATGCGTCCACTAGGATCAGATAAGCACCAATACACCTCACACTAACATAGACGGCGGACATACTTGGTAGCACTTTGTCAGGCTTTCGGTCATAGCATGGCATCTCGAGTTCAGTGCCATATTGCCTTCTTCCGCGCGAACCATACGAGCGTTCAGCTCGTAGAGGGCTTGATCGATGCTCAGGAATTTACTTTCGGTCGCATCATGTACGGTTTCAGCGGGTGTTCCAGGCTGCGAAGGAGGAGGCTTGTGGCCAGGGAATGAATCGCGGTGGATCAAAGCGTGCCTCGAAGCACGGCGCTTGATCTCTCGTAGACCAGCTAGATCGCCTCTTTTGAAGTTCCCATTGCCATGCTTAAATTCCCAAAGCGCAGAATCTGGGGACCCAGTGTGAAAGACGTCGCTCACTAGCAGAGTCAAGAATGGTCAGAAATCGCCCAGTTTCAAGCTAGCATGCTAGACACCCACCTTTGTGAAACCCATACATGTTCAGCTGCCGAACAAACGAGGAGATATTGGTATGCTTGAAGTACGATCTGCGAGGGTCAGGGACGAGGTCGTTGGCAGAGAGGATAACACCCACGCTAGGACTTTGGAGAATTCCGACGTTGGCGACATGACAAAGCTATCGTTCGTACCGGACCAAGAGATGAGATGTTGGATGCCGGGGTCCTCTAGCATACTATTTCCCGAAAATGTAAGTCGATGGAGACAAAACACGAAGACCAAAAGAAAACATACTTGTAGAGCTTGTGAATGAAAGCAGTCTGGACAACTTTCGGCTGCTGAGCTGCGGCTGCAGCGCCGACAGCCGGATTTGGAGCATTCAAAGGATTATTTCCAGCTTCAGCGCCATTGGTGATTCCAGTCATTCGATCGTCAGTGCCATGCGCGCCCGTGGGCGGAGGGGTGATATCCATCGAATGCTGACCAGACGACGAAAGCACAGGAATGTTTCGTGTCCTGCCCGGGGCGTCTGGTATCCCGGCAAATGAAATCCTAGTAGAAGGAGGCTCGGCAAGACGACTCATGTCGGAGGAGGGGGGTGGGTATGTATGGCACAAAATGGTGGATGCGACGGGATCGTGAGGGGTGGAATTCGGACGCGATGGACCGTTTATGCTCGTGCCGAAAGAACGTGGGAGATCAACCAATAATCAACACTTCTGTCATCGCGCAGAACTTGGGATATTTTCAAGGGGAAAAACGTGACAAAAGAAGGGAAAAGGAAGGGGAAAAGAAGAAGAGGAAAAAAAAAAAAAAAAAGAGGCTCAAAGTGTCTGGAAGGTTGAGAAAAAGGGCCTCTGCGGGGAAGGGGGCCGGAAATGCGTTGACAGTTGGATCTGCAGAATGATGAAGTTATAAAATGTATAAAATTATATTTCGTACAGGGATGAAAGAAGAGAGAATATATTATTTCGCTATTAAGGAAAAAAGGGGTGACCTATTACTTTAATTGTCTAACCTCTACTCCATATCTCTTATAAGCCCTATTGGCTTTCAATTTAATGATCACCCTACATGTATCTAATAGAAATATACAATATATAGTCATATACCAAATATATATCATAATATTTATAATATTTATAATATATATCATAGTATAAAATAGCTGGCAGCATCTAACTTCATACCTAACTATAGACTAGTTAAGTTAGGGTTCTACTTCGATACTAAGATTGTACACTAACTACGTACTTGATACTATTATTATATATCTTAAAATTACCCCCTAATCATAGTTAACTGACGATTATAACTATCATCACATTAGAAACTTAAAAATCACTAGCTCTAAGTCGGACAAAAGCCAGTCCGAGATGTGTATTGATTTATATACTCTTTTCTTTGACTTTTGGCTTTTTTAACTTCACATATACATACAACCTTAGTCTAGTCCTTGGGTCTCTACAGATTCATTCATACATTGTTACTTGACAAAGAGCTTGTATTGACTACAATCGTACACTAGTATTCAGGTGGGTGGGACAGGGGTTAGTTACATGACTAGTTGATATAGTCAATTCTTGAACACATTCCCACTTTCCATCAAATCACCGAGTTAAGATCCTCATATTAGGGATACCAGAGGGGACCCATGTCTCATCAAAGCACCAGATCCGGATTTCCCTAATTGCAGGGAATAAAACAAAGTCCCCATCCCCCAAAACCGAGAAGCATCCCCATTCCTCTGGAACAAGTACCGTGTGAGAGGGTTCGAATCGACACGCGTTTGCG
Organism: Penicillium sclerotigenum; assembly: GCA_928213465.1. Classification (NCBI taxonomy): domain Eukaryota; kingdom Fungi; phylum Ascomycota; class Eurotiomycetes; order Eurotiales; family Aspergillaceae; genus Penicillium; species Penicillium sclerotigenum. The sequence goes on along the minus strand of CAKMRK010000743.1, from coordinate 46,753 downwards.
TCGCGGGCATGCGAGGGCTCTGAGAACTCACACCCAATGTGCAATTTCGTTTCATCTGAGAAGCGGTAGTCATCAAAACAATAGATCAAACCACGGCCTCGGGCTGAATAGTCTAGATTGACGTGATGACTCTTGCAGTCTAGCTCTGTGGGATAGAAATGCACAGTAATCCGAGCATCTGCCTCGAATGAAAACGAGACCGAACCATATACGGCCCGTTTTTTATTAGCTCCATTGATGCAATACAGCAAAGTAGAGCTTTGACCGAGGCGAAGGGACGCCCTACATAGTTGTGCACCTAGTGGGTGGTATTGAATCCTCCACAATTTGTCATGTCCGAAAGGAAGCTCTTGATATTGCTCCCAGGTGCAGACAAATTTATTGTCATGGATAGAGAACTTCTGGGTATGCAAATGATGCTCTTCCGAAAACAAGCTGTCACCTCCCCATGGTTGAATGTTGTTGCTAGTCTTTCTGCGAACACAAGCGACGGAGAATCCATCCTCCTCTGCATCCACTGACAGCAAAAGAATGAACGGCCCGATCTTGACGGAACGGGTAACTCCAGAGTCAAAGCAAAAGTGGACAACGGAATCCGTGTAGCTTAGCATGACTTTGGATCCGATGGATATGTAATGTTCAAATTGCAACGAAGGAATGCGAAAGGATCTGTACTGTTCTTTGGCCAAATTCCAGACATGACAATACCTATCGTGTCTAGTCAGAAGTGCATTCAACAAAGCGAGATTCCTTTTCTGGTCACATACCCCCGAAGAGAAATTGCTGAGACCAAAGTGACCGAGACCTGGACATGAATAAATTCATCTCGATTCAGTGTTGCGAGGGTCCTTTTTTCTCTAGTTGGTAGGTGCACCATAGAGATAGTAGTTCGATATGTAGGTTCTTCAATCCACGCGCATACTCCATTGCAATAGCTTATGATGTCTCGGTTCGGATCTTTCATAATGGGATACAAGCCATAGGGGATTGTAGCTACAATAGCAGGCGTTCCCCTTTCCGCTCGAATTCGTTTTTTAATAAGCGCGTGAAAATCGGCTGGGGTAAAATCAGGCTTGATAACGCTTTTCCCAATGTGATACCTGACTGCAGCGGCGAGAACGATGGGTGAAGAGAGCAATCCACACCATCTCTTGGAGACCTTTGCAAATAAACATGTCAATAGGCGCCACAAGTATCCAACCAACGATGACATACTCTTCTAAGGAGAAGAATATCAACTAGGTCCAAGTATTTTACCAACATAGCCACCAGTTCCAGAGGCAGCTTGTCTAGCAAATCACATTGGAATGTCATTGACTCAAATCGGCTTTTCACTTCTCGTAGCTCATAAGAAGTTAGGTTATCAAGGATCTCATTGAACCTGTTTGTATCAGCGGTCAGAGCCGACTCTAGACTTTGGACGTGGGACATACACTGCTCGCCGGCTCGAGTTGTCGCGGAGAGCCATAAAGCCCGCGAGAATGGGCTGGATGGTTGAGTCCATATTGGAACGAATCGGATGGAAGATTGAGACAAATGAAGTGACTTTCAAAGAAACATTGCTGAATGATGGGGATTTTTGGGGGCTTCAAGGATTTCACCTGGGCGATAGGGTGAGGTGTAAGGAAGGTGGTAGCCCTGGGAGTGACCCGCGGACTTCAGTAAGCGACAGCTGGAGGTTCAACTTTATACAAACCCCTTTTAGAACCCCAAGTCTTTCTCTTTCTTTTGAATATATGTATCATAGAAGGGATATAGGATTTTATTATTCTCTAAGTTCTGTTAGGCTTTCAAAGCTTAAAAGTCGCGAAGAGGCGTCCATATTCCATGATCCTAGGACGCTGCTGGCGCTTGGCCAAATCAATAGACCTACAAGCAGGGCACGACAACCAATGCACGACCAGCTTCCACCGGCCCTGAATTAGCAAGTCGCTTACTAGTCATCCAGGAAAGCTCGAAGAATATACGGCCGAATCCAAGTCATTCCCACTCGGAGCAAGCAGGCATCTACCCTGCATATACGGATTTTGTAAGACACACTTCACACTAAACAAGGAGAGATCAATATATCATCTCTCACACATCCCGATTAGGAACTGATCTAGGTCATAGAAACACTCAAGAATACAGTGACAAAAAGAAAATAAATGACACAGGAACAGGCGCAAAAGCATTACAAAGATCTCTCTAAGATGTCACTGCGGCGGTTCGGTTCGGTTCGCTAGCCCCAGGAAAAAGGCAAATGAAAATGCTCCCTACCCTCTCTATCATTATAACCAAAAGATAGAACACCCTTTAGATGCCGAGAGTGAACTCAACACCAACGTCGATCTCGCGGGCCATCTTGACGACCTTGGAGAACTGGACGGACTTCTCAGCGGCGCTCTGGAGGTCCTCGATGGAGAAGATCTTGAGGCCGGACTCGTTGATCTAAAAAGTAGGGGTTTTGGTTAGCTTATATCACTGGGAAGGACGCCAAAATTGGGATTGTGATCATACCAGCTTGTGGGCCTGCTCCATGTTGGTACCCTGCAGACGGGCGATGATGGGAGTGCGCAGGTTCATCTCCTGAACGACGTTGATCAAACCCTGGGCAATGGCGTCACAGCGGACGATACCACCGAAGATGTTAACGAACACGGCGGACACCTTAGGGTCGCTGGTGATCAGCTCGAAAGCGCTCTTGATGGCAGCGGGGGTGGCACCACCGCCGACATCGAGGAAGTTAGCGGGGGAACCGCCGTTGAGCTTGATGATATCCATGGTGGCCATGGCGAGACCGGCACCGTTGACTAGAATCGAGAATTAGCATTGCGATATTTTGAAGCATTAGCAGAACGCTTACCGAGGCAGCCGATGTCACCATCGAGCTTGATGAAGTTAAGACCGTGCCTAGAAAAAGATAAAAGTCAGTCAATGTTGCTTTGGCTCGTTTTTTTTTTCAGCAAGGCAACCTACTCAGCGGCCTTGACCTCATCGGCATCCTCCTGGGAAACATCGCGCCACGAGAAAGCCTCCTTCTGACGGAACTCGGCGTTGTCGTCGAATCCAAGCTTGGCATCCATGGCCAAAACCTGGTGATCGGAGGTCTCAGACAGGGGGTTGATCTCGAGCTGGGTAGCATCGCGCTCCATGAAGCACTTGTAGAGGTTCTGGATGGTGGTCTTGGCCTCCTCGATGCACTGCTCAGAGAAACCCAGGTCGGTGGCGATGGTACGGGCGATCTCGTCAGTCACACCAACGTGGATATCAATGGGGGTGGTGGTGATGGCATCGGGGCTCTCCTTGGCGACGGCCTCGATATCCATACCACCCTGGGAGGATGAGACGATGACGGGACCACGGGTGGTACGGTCAAGGAGAACAGCGAGGTAGAATTCACGGCGGGCGAACTTGCGCTCGCAAATGTAGACCGAGTTACAGATACGGCCGGCAGCGCCGGTCTGCTTGGTAACGAGCTTATGACCGATCATCTGGCCGGCGAACATCTTGGCCTCGGTGGGACTGCAAATAAATCTATCAGCTTCATTGTTCGCGATCTGTTGTCGGATTCGTTCAACTCACGAGTAGATCACACGGACACCACCCTTGAGACCATTGTCGAATTGACCCTTACCACGACCACCGGCGAGAACCTGGGCCTTGATAACGAGATCACCACCACCTAGGATGTAAGGTTCAGCGAGCGCGTTTCAAGGGAAGAAATGAGCATGATGTTCTTACCGATGGACTTGGCAATAGCCTCGGCCTCTTCGGCATTGTTAGCGACCTCACCCTTGGGGACACCGACACCGTACTAGATTGTTGATCAGCAATCCCGAGTTCCTTTTTTTTCCCGGGCGACCGAAGGGTGAAACGCGGGTACACGTACCGACTTGAGGAGTCTCGCGGAGAGGTACTCGTGGATGGAAAGGTTTCGCTTCTGCAAAGCGAGTCTGCTCTGGATAGAGGGTTGCTATTCATAGCCAAAGTTAGCTCAATCACATAAAACGACCGCGGCCCGGTCGAATTCAGATATAACTCACTGTCGCAGCCTTGACGGCCGCCGCAACGGGTCTACCGCGAGCAAGCTTGAACATGATGAATTAGGATGAGAGAGGAGAGGGGGAATTTGTAGAAGGGCGGAGATATAAAGCCCGTTTAGATAGTTGGTAAGGGACCAGGAGAACAGCTTTCTTTTTCACTTGCGTTTCGGGGCGACCTTGCATTGCGGTAAAATCGGGTGCTGTGGCCAACCAGCGGTCGCTACCGACCTGACTCAGCAGGGTATTCGGGGACAACGCGAATATCACGGAACCTCTGGCTATTAAAGTCGGTACTTGGCTTTGAATGGTTTATTTGGGGTTTCTTTTTATAGAGATATATAAATATCTATCTCTATCCTTTTAAATCTTTGGTTTTGCCTTAAGTCTTGCTTTATATTACTTTAATTATAGTGACTAAACTCAAGACACACCAACATCTTCCCCCCCTTTATTTGCCCGAGACATTTTTGATCTTCCATAGTTTGAACATGTTAGTCATGAGCCGACCAAACAGTCCCGACCAAGCCCAGCCACCCGACAACAGCCAGATCAACCAACTAGCACGGCCTTCCCAGATCCAGAGCTTACGACCACGAGCCCACGGCCATAACCAGCGCCACGGAGCCGAGCCATACAACACTTGAGAAACAACACTGCGAGCATAGGCGTCATTAGGCATAGCGTTGTGCTGGCTATGCTTCACACGGGTAAGATACTCCGCCTCGATAGGGGAATACAACGAACCCGGCTGCAGAGAACGGTCGGTACGTGCAATACGCGATTGAACGCCGCCGGTAACGACGGTTGTGACATGGACGCTGTTGATCTTTGTTAGAAAAACACAACATAACTATCTTTGATTTTTGGCGGAGGGGGGCTGTATCCAACGAACCCGAATGGAGCCAGCTCCACGCGAAGCGTGTCACTGTACGAATGCAGTGCCGCTTTAGAGGCGTTGTAGACAGAGCCAAATACATATGGGATGATCTAGTCATTATCAGCAAGATAGGATCTGCGAGGATAGATATCTCTCAAACTTACCCCAGCGACGGATCCAATCTGCACAATAGTACCCTTCGCCTTAATAAGCAAGGGCAGGAATGTCTGGCACATCGTAATGACCGCGAAAAGGTTGGTCTCGAAAGTTTTGCGAATCTCGGCAAGCTCTACTTCCATCGCGGGAACAGTGTAATCTGCAGCAATCAGTACCTACTTCAACTGATCGATGCCGGAAGGAAAGTGAAGTTACATACTCCGGCCACTGTGGGATATTAGCCAGATGTACCCACGGATAAAAGTGTCAAAAGATACTCACGCGTTATTAACGAGATAATCAAGACCTTTGTCTCCGAGCAGTTTTTCGACCTCCGCAAAACACGATTTCACGTTCTCCGGGTCATCAACTGTGAGGCTCAAGGTTTCAATGCCGAGGTCTGCCAGATCAGAGAGGGTCGCCGCATCACGAGCGGTGGCCAGCACTCGCAGTCCATTTCGGTTAAACTCGCGCGCAAGGGAGTTGCCAATCCCCCCTGGGGAACATCTACGATATATATCAAAAAGCTGTTGTTGGTATCTGTCCAAAGTCGCTTGGGACTTACCCCGTGATAAGCACCGATTTGCGAGTGTCTGTCGTACCCGACATAGTTGAGGTGAAGTATGGTCGACTGCCACAAATACCTAGATTTGAAAGAGTTATACGATGTACTACAGAACAGCTGGCTACAGCATGTACATCTGGGAGGCAAGTGGAGACCAAACAGATGCCTCGGCTCTCCCCTGTTTCACGGGCATAGCATTGAGCCCTAAGCCCTATTGCCTGTTTTGTCTTTATAGTATAAAAAGCGGAGGTAAGAAAGGCTCCAGGGCTGGATTGTGAGTTAACAAATCCGATATGTTATAGGTCGAAGTAGACTGCTCCACCTGCAACAAAGCTTAGGACTTTACACCGTCTTGGACATATTCCCGAGAATCCACGTACCTGGTCTAGACTGTTCATCTCCCGAAGCAACCCGATGAAGAAGATCGAAAACAAAAACACTAATCAAACATGACTAGTCCCCATAGATTGACAGTTTAAATTGAACTGTCCAGTGGTGCCGGATATGTGCCAATTCCGTCTATCCAGACAAACAGTATGTGATATTCGAGGGGCGACAGTGAGATTTAACGACATCGATACCATCGATGCGCAAAACCCCTCGGCTATTTACCATGTTGTATACAACGGAATATCAATAGTCTGTTCGCCATTGCCACTGGTAGATTCTTGCCATCGGTCCCCACATTACTCCACGTCAATCCGCGACCCAACGACCCGTCGGTTATTCTCTACAGAGATCTTCAGCCACTATCGCTATCAATTAGAGGCGTCAACAGACACCCAAAATCGTACATTATTTTTTTCCCATAATATCTTGGCTTTTGTGGGGTATCACCTCTACTACCGCCTATGCCCTCATCTACAAACAAGCAGCACAATAGAAATCCCGAACGAGAGGGGGAAAGTTCAAGCTATCCATTATCCACACTTGTATTCAGCCTTGTGGTCACTCGTTGAGTCAAATCGCAGTAATAGGGTATGGCCAGCGAACCCGATCTACCCCGGCACATGCGAAGTCCCGGCGAAGACGGGTACCGAACTCCAACGATAGAAGATGCCGAGCGGGCGCTCTCAATCCTTGGGGTCATTGAAGAAAGCCCCGGCGGCGGGGTTGGCGAGGTTCATTCATCTGCCTTGGAGGCTGCACTGCAGCGAGCGTCGTCACGGGCTACTGTGAAGACAAAGCCGGATAAGGAAGCCGGTGCATTCCGAGAGTATAACGGATTGGGTCTGTTTGGGCTCAAGCGCACTGTTTCTGGGGAGCTGAGCTGGAAGAAGCGCATTCGTCATGTTACGTGGGCGTATTTTACCTTGACTATGGCTACGGGTGGGCTAGCTAACGTCTTGTATCAAGGTCAGCAATGGTCGATTTCATTCCGGTCAGTTGAACATGGCTAACAAGGACCAGTTCCTTTTCGGTTCAGGGGCTTGGATACAATTGGGATCGTTGTCTTCCTGTTCAATATCGCTTTGTATCTCATCATCTGGGCTCTTCTGCTTGTTCGGTTCTATCATTATCCATATACATTCAAGGCGTCGCTCAAGCACCCAACAGAGTCACTCTTCGTGCCTGCATCGATAGTATCTTTCGGCACGATCCTAATCAACGTATCGCAATACGGGCCCGAAAATACGGGTCCGTGGCTGATGCGCGCAGTTTGTATTCTATTTTGGATCGATGCCACTCTGGCCGTGATGTTCTCGGCTGGTATCTACCTTCTCCTTTGGTCGACGCAGACATTCACCATCGCGCAGATGACTCCTATCTGGATTTTTCCTGCTTATCCGATGCTAATCATTGGCCCACATGCTGGGATTCTCAGTGCAAAACTGGAACCGTCGCAGTCTCTGCCAGTTATTATTGGCGGCACGGCTATCCAGGGAGTTGGTTTTTTGGTTTCATTGATGGTTTACTCGGCCTTCATCTACCGGTTGATGACGCAGAAGCTGCCGAAGGAAAATATCCGTCCCGGTATGTTTGTTTCTGTGGGACCGAGCGGGTTTACGGTTGCCGGGTTGGTGAATATGGCGGCTGGGGCGAAGAGGTCATTTCCGGCCGATTTTATGGGTAATGGGGAGCTTGCTGCCGATGTGTTGAAGATTGTGACTGATTTTTCGTGTCTTTGGCTTTGGGGGTATGTTTGGCTCCTTGGTTATTTCTGTCTACTCGCCTAACTCTTCTCTAGGTTGGCCATCTTTTTCTTCATTATTGCAAGCGCAGCCCATTGGTCAGCGATTGGGCATGGGCGTATGGTCTTCTCAATGACCTGGTTCTCATTTGTCTTCCCTAATACTGCCTTGATTACTGCTACTTTTGCTATTGGCAAGGCGTTCTCCTGCAAGCCTATTGAAATCGTTGGTTGTGCGGCGATACTACCGTTGCTGTTGATGTACTTTTTTGTATGCTATATGATGGTTCGGGCTATTTTGACCCGACAGATCCTGTGGCCCCAGAAGGGCGAGGATAGGGACGAGGGTGGATTTGAGATTCTGCGGGTTAAACCCGTGGCGGCAGCAGATGTGTTGGGGCACACATAAGTGCACAAAATATATATATCGACCAAAGCTTGTATATGATGTATATTTCGCATAAGACTCAGAAACGCTACAACCAAGCTAGGAAACATAAAGTCCTTTGATGATTTATAAAACAGGATTAACCCTAAATATATTTACAATAAAAAAAAAAAAGATCTTAGATACATATATACATACGGAAGCAAAAATAAAACACATAAAAAAAACAAAGAGCAAAAAAGAATGGACCCGCCGGGAATTGAACCCGGGACCCCCCGCAAGTCACTGTAGTGCGAAGCGGGTATTATACCCCTAAACCACAGGCCCATTTGATGAAAGATTGGCAATTTATTTAAATTTTGATGGAGATTAGTATAAGCTGCAAACAACATTGTACGAGAAGGGAGATATCACAAATGAGATGATACACCTTGCTGTAATTCATTTTAGTCCATATAGATACTAGAAAGACTGCCACATACCCTATAAGAAGCTGGTGAATGCACTTGAACGAATTCGCTTCAACTCTTAACCCAAATCTTGCCCTAGCGGCGGTTTGATGCATATTGATCGTGCTCGGATCTTTCAACTCGAATCTCATCTATGAACGCATTACATGGCGAATTTAAGGCTCATAATTTTGATTGGAGATGATGGGCATCTATCGGCCTTTCTTGATTGGGAGTCTGGTGGTTGGTATCCTGAATACTGGGATTTCACGACTGCAATGCGATTCGGAAAGGGCAGCTGGTGGTTCCAGGTGGCTTTGTGGACTGGGGGAGACCAGCACAGCGGGGAGTTAGGTTATGATATTGCGCTCAACTCATTGACGGTTGACTCATATATAGCCTTTCCGAGGAGTAATTAATCGACAATGTGTTGCTTTTCTTTGCGTTTTTCTTTTCTTAGTTTATAACTCGATATGCTAGTCTGCGACAGAAAATGAGAGCGAAACTAGACTGGGTAATGCATAGCTACTGACCTCGCCGTAATATTCTTCTATCACATAAAGGAGGATCATCATATCATGTTCACCTCAAACCTTGGATTAATAGCACCTACTAATCCCGAGATCCAAGTAAGAGGCGATATCGACCCCGCGCACTGTAATCCTGTATTAAGTCGACTGAGTTCATGATCTGAAGAAAAGAGAACGAGACAGAGCGCGCGCGAGAGAGAGTTCTACATTCTAACACCCTCATATACCGCCACGGCCTACAAAGTTTACACAAATGACACAGAAGTTGAGAGAAATCGAACAATTAATTCAACAAAAGTCACTTAGGGTATCGAACTAATATGCAAAAAAAAAAAATAAAAAACAAAGATCACGCCTACCGCCCTAAGCATCCTCCATCACGGCGTCCTTGGCCACGAGCACGGGGGACCTGCCGGGGGAAGCAGCCGGGCTTCCGCCGGAGTTACTCCCACGCTTCTTCTTCCCCTTCTTGGGGGACCTTGAGCTTCGACCACGGCTGTGGTGGTCAACCGCACCGCCAGACAACTTACGTTCATGCCTGGGCTCCCGCGCCGGCATGTTGAGAATTATCCGGGGGCCGCTTCTGACTCCCCCGACGGAAGTTGGAATTTGTGGAACTGGGGGGAGATCTAGGGGGCTGACACCCCGGTGCGGAATTCCTGCGCGTGTCAGACTGGTGCTCTTCCGACGGGAGGCACCCACAGACGGGGATGCCTCGCGTGAGGCGGCGGGGAGGGTCGTGGCGGCAATGGTGGTCTTTGGGGTCTTCAGGCCCTTGCGGGCCTGGCGCCGTGGGGTGGCAGGGAGCGGGATGGTGGGCACAGGGGTCGACTCCTTGGGCTTGTGTGAGCGCAGCTGGCGCACATTCTCAACGGGGACGACGAAGTCGAGTCCCCCATCCTGGGCGCTCTGCTCTCGTCGCTGGCGGTTCAGCTCTGCCGGCCGGCAGCTCAAGGTCTGGCGGTCATCGGGGATGATGAGCTTTGAAAGCTCCCCCGTGGCCACAGCCCAGCTCACTTCTGGCAAAGGAGCGGCGGGGATGTTGGCATCCAAGTCCCCGGTGGACTTCCGGTCTCTCCCAGGGGCGACGACCTTTGCCGCAAAGGACTTTGTGGCTGTCAGGTAGGTGGCGGCACTCTTCTTGCGCCCTTTGCTCGGCGTTGGAGACATAATGGTGTCCAATTCTCTTAGATTATTCTGAGACCACCATTCACTTTTGAACTCTGAGTTTTCACTCAGACCTGAGAGATGACTGAGCACACCGGAGGACAATGCGCGGTCACTGTAGCCGCCTTCGAGGACGCTGATGACACGCCCCTCTACGCCGAGGTCTTCTTCTTGGGACATGCGGATTACATCCGCCGTGAATCTGGCGTAGAATTCAGTCGGCACCTTCACGCTGTGGCGTTGCATGCCGTTGCCCTCCCACTCGCTGGCGTCAAACCCGGCAGAGATAAAGATTGCCGCCTTGGGCGGTGGCGCACTTGGATTCTCTTGTCGTTCTTTGTTGAGTTCGAGTGTGCGTGCGCGAAGAAATGACCGGGCTTTGACGAGCAGTGCGTTGTATTTCGTCTGGTACAATTCCCAGAACCCATCGAGATCGGCCCAGTTTTCGAGATGAACGTTCCAGATGGACTGATTGTGTGCTTCGAGACAGAGACTAGCACCCATGACTTTGTCGCGCTCGCCATTCTCGCAAGGGAAAGAGTTCACATCATGCAAGCTGTAGTAGCCAATTGCTGCTTTGGTGTATGGAGGAGCGCCTTCGTATTCCTTGAATTTCGTGGCATCGTCTCTGGCCAAGTGGGCCTTTTGTATTTTGTTGAGTAATTTGGAGTTATGATCGTACGCAATATCCTGAGACCCATCGCCATGGTGAAGATCAAAGTCAAGGATCGCAGCGTGGGTCAGACCGTGGGTGGTTGCTGCGTGGGAAATTCCAACATGAACGTTGTTGATCCAGCAAAAGCCGGAAGGGAAGTTAGCTGAACAATGGTGACCGGGAGGTCGAATGCAGACGAATACGCGCTGGATCGGACCAGACTTGAAAACAAGGTCCACTCCCTCGCAGACACCCCCTAGCGCTCCTTGGAAGGCATTCACAGACTCCGAGCATAAGTAGAGGTCGCCGGTATTCAGGGCGGGACCACTTGTCCCGAGGCCGTCTCCTTCTTCCCTCCGTTGTCTGGCAAGTTCGTTTCCATCCATGATGAGTCGTGACTCTGCAAGGTCCCCCATCCATTTCAATTCCGACATCCATTGGGTTCCATGAACATCCGTAACAGCAGCATTAGACAGATGCACCTTGCGGTCAGTCTTAATAATTTGAAAAGGAACTTTCATCTCATTCAAGCTCGGGTTTGGGTTTAGCACGAGATCTTCTGCATATCGAGAGCCGAGGAGGACATAGGCTGCAGATATGCCCACAGCGCAGGCGCGGATGCGCTCTGGTCTTTCGACAATTCTATCGAGAGTTCGTTTTGGCGCTTCAAGCTGGGAGTAACGATGGCCATAGCAGTCATCATGAATAATAACAGCAGTTTTAGTATTGACATAACCAGATCGGTGAAATTCAAGCTCCTTTGAGAAGTGCTCAGCGGCGACAGATGAAGCAGTCGGGATTAGAGCTTCTGGAGCCGGACTGAAGACAAGGCGTGCGGGGTGCATCGCGGGTGATGTTGCCGTAGGCGGAGACCCCGCAGAGGTGGATGATGTGCGGCGTGAAAGGTCTGAAGTTGGAGATGCAGACTTGAGTGGCTGTGAAACCGAACGAACAGATGCAGTGGACTTGCGTTTTTGTAGCGGTGCAATTGACTTACGTCGTTCGTCTCGAACAGAAACAGAACCGACGGTTGGTGAGACAGATTGCAGTTGATTTGATTGTAAAGAGACGGCCCGAACAGATTGGTTAGACTGTAGAGGAATAGCAGGTACAGGTCGAGTAGCTTGAACAGATATAGGGGGAAGATAGGATGGAACAGGAGAAAGACGAGGTGATGAAGGCAATGGAGTCGCCGTCGCCAGAGTCAGGCGATTCAGAGAATCGATCAATTCATAATGCGCCTCATTGATATTGTTATTCTCGACGCCATTGTCTACGAATAGTGGCGGGCCCTCCTGAGTGGAGGGGAGCTTGTGTTTCATCTTGTAGAGATCGACTCTGCTACAAAGGCTGAATAGACACGATGTCTCTTCTCATTGAATGTGAAATGAAAGACGAGAGATAATAGGTCAAGGTTGAATAAGGAAGGGGAAATAAAAGAAACACAGAAACAAAGAGACAAAGGGTGGAGATTCACATGTTTGGGTTAAGCCACATGGGGCAAGGGTTCGGTTGATCACCAGACCATAGAACAACGACATCTACATTCTTAGACATTCTTAGATCTCTACATTGTTTACATATGTGCACGGTATATGGTTCTATTGATTCTATTGATTGTATTGATTCTCCCTGATACTATTTTACTTGATTCTTATTGTTTTGGTTATATTGGATTCTCTTTATTGATAGCTTTTGTAACAATCCACAATCATGCTTCATGTTCTCTATTAGAGGTTATTCTAATATAAAATAAAAAAAAAGAAAAATAATTCAAGAAAAATCGAATCTCATGCAGATCATCTAGATCATTGCACCCACGAATGGAATACCGTAAACCCGCAGAATTCCACTTCCGGATTCTCAAATCGAGACCTCAACTCCACCAACACCAAAGCTGTAAAAAGATAGACAGAGAACAGAAAAAAAGAACGAAGTCAAATGTAAATGCCGTCACTAGCGCAACCGCAGACCCCGCCATTGATACCACTGATACCAACGGCGCCCTAAAGAGTCCTTTTCACCAAGGGAATCTTCGGATCGACGGCGCACCTTATTTTCCTTCTTGCGGCTCTCTTTTTCGGACTTGAAGCCACGTGTGGCGTGCGAGTTACAGAAACAGTGCATGTGCACAGTCTCGATGCTGACACCCGGGCAGCCGTTCCGGCGGTGGGCGGCGCAGACGTTGTTGCCAGCATCTTCTTCGCATTGGCACCATTCGTAGAGCGTGAAGTATTGGCGGCACATACTGCTTTTGTTGGATGCTTTTTCTTCAAAGATGCAGTTCACTGTTGACTGTTGCAGGGTGTCCTGCAAGTACCCGCAGTGCGTTGTTGATACTTGATAGTTGATGGACAATGGACGTTGATATGGATTTTGTGGTAGTTTCAGAATGTGTCGAGCAGAGTGACTGTGAGATGGATGTCGATGGAGATGTATTGGCAAGGAAATGAGGATGTCAAATGCCCAATAGTGTGTAAATGGGTTCCGGTGTAGCTACTAAGGCTAATCGGAAAGCCCGGGAAAGTATGCTTTGTAGCCGATGATATCGAGATGCTTAGAGCCTTTGAAACGGTTGTTCAGACCAGCTGAAATGAGGTATGATGCTATGGAGAGAGTTGAAGATGTTGATCAGCAGGAGAAAGGATCGGATGTAGCGAGGGGCAGACAATTAGCTCTTTAAGTTCTGTTAGGCTGCCTAGTGTAATGATGAGTAAATAGTCATTGACTGTGTCTATGAATGGAACCACGGCTATTGATTGGAGCTGACGTCAAAGAGACCTTTTCCTCTGATTATTATGGCCCACAGATATTATTATAATTATCTTATTACATTATGTAGTGTGCTTATACCTTGCCTAGACCTTACCCCATCCGGCTGAGAGCTGCAGGTTACATCTGACACGGCATATTTTCGCCGAGGGCGCGATGAGTCTTGGTACCACTTCGTTTTCTTCTTGCAAAGGTAGTGTAGAATTATACAACCTGTCTACTCTTCATTGAGAACCGAGGCAAAAAAAAATACCTGGCGCTCCGATGAAGACAGGGGGTTACAGGGTGAGGTAATGAATATGGGATTGGTCTTGACGAAAGTAAGACCAGAAAAAGAAGACCAAAAAAAGAAACCAAGGCGGCTATTGTTCTGTTTCAACGGGTTCAACAAAGGCAGTGCCCGAAATAAAATCATGCAGATATTAACAAAGAGATCAAGATCCTGCAGATCCTGTATCAGAGTAGGTACACCTCCGTAATTTGAAACTCAACGGCGACAAATCTGATCGACAAGACCAGCCGAGAACCAGTCAGCCCTGACAGGTTGACACGAACTGGGGGATCCGCCCATACCCGGCGCTCCGCAGGGGTTTCTTTTCCGGGCATGCAGCTCCGTGATTGGAGCAGAGGGCTGTCTCGCTTGCCGCCAGGATCGGGATGACCTGCCGGGTGACTGTGTGGTCTAGCGCCGAAGCAAAAATAGAGTTTACATGTCCGATGAGATTCCCGGGCAAAATTGGAGATAGATGATCTCACTGGCCGTCGACAAAGACGCAAACGTAAAAGTGAAATAAAGTGTGAGGCGCACCACTTTTGTGGCAGTGCGTCAAAGTCACGTGTACCGGAATATTCCCCGCGGAACTCGTTGCCTAAGGCTCCCCATGGAAAGTCCACCTTCCATCCATAGCTCGAATTTGATTCACTTCAACTCAATTGACCGAGCACATCATTGCAATCCGTACCTGAACCCATAATAACCCCCCTAAACTCTCAATATCAAATAATCAAAAGGAGCACACCGCCCCCAACCAACCGATCAACATCACCACACACGACACCAACAATAACCCCCACCTAGCCTGCAATGACAACCAACACACCACCCGACCCCGCAACAATGGCCCCAGCAACACCAGCGCGCGTCAGCACACTCCTGTCAAACCTAACCGCTGTGCGCGCTCGAGTGAACACAGCCGTCCTTCAATCCCCGATCCCGACCAAACCAATTCGACTCGTCGCCGTCTCCAAGCTCAAGCCCGCATCGGACGCACTGGCCTTGCACCAAGCCCCAGGGTCGCAACTCCACTTCGGCGAGAACTATCTCCAAGAACTACTCGAGAAATCGCGCCTGCTGCCTGCAAGCATCAAATGGCATTTCATCGGCGGGCTGCAGAGCAACAAGTGCGTGACGCTTGCGCGGGACGTGCGCGGGCTGTGGGCCGTTGAAAGCGTGGACTCGGAGAAGAAAGCGAAGTTGCTGGATAAGGGCTGGGGCGAGAGGGCTCCTGAGGTGGCGGTTACGAACCATGATGAGGATGGGAGGCTGCGGATCTATGTTCAGGTTAATACATCCGGCGAGGAGAATAAGGCTGGTGTTGAGCCCGCTGGCGCGGCGGCGCTTTGTCGATATGTTCGTGAGCAGTGCCCCCAGCTTAAGTTGCAGGGTTTCATGACTATTGGGGCTATTGCGAGATCACAGGTGACAACGGTGGAGAATGAGAATGAGGATTTTGTTTGTTTGAGGGAGACGAGGGACCAGGTTGTGAAGGAGCTTGGGTTGGTTGGGGATGAGGCTGGGTTGGAGCTTAGTATGGGTATGAGCTCCGATTTTGAGGGGGCGATTGCTCTTGGTAGTGATCAGGTTCGGGTCGGGACTACGATCTTCGGGGATCGGCCGCCTAAGGCGGAGGCAAGTGTTGTTTGACTCTAAGGGTTGGGTTGGTTATGAGTTACGATTTCGTAAAAAAATAGATTTTAAAAAGTGTTGGGCTTTTGGTGGTATCACCACTGAGAATCCCGATTCTTAGATGTACCGTAGGTATATAGCACTTCTACCTTTTTTTACTTACTGGCAACGAGTTATACACAAAAAGATGCGATGTTCCACCAGGAACACTGGCTAATATTTTACTTGGTAATTCAATTAGAGATATACATGAATGCTTCCATATCACCCGCGGACGCCCTAATTGAAGGCTTCATCTGCTTTCAGGCCCTGTGCCAGCCTCGCCTCCATCTGTCTGACTAGTGCCTGCGGGACCTCTTCTTGGGTGGCACGAATAGTGACGCGATACATCTGAACGAAAGAATTAGCATGGAGACAATAACAGATTTGGAAGAGTTCTAATACATACCTTCTTCTCATAGTTGGGCTCCAGCCGCAGTAGACAGCCCGTCTTACCTCCCTCGAATTGGTACACAGCGCACCCAACAATGTTTTGGGAGTTTGGATCGACACCATCCAAAATCTTGAATGCGAAACCCTCGACAATCTTCCGAGTGAATCTCTCGTTGATAGTCTTGTTCTTACCGAGCAAACCAAAGGTCTTCTGGGATTCCAGCGGCTCACCGCCAATCTGGCGCCACCGCTTGAAGAATTCCTCAGCTAATAGAGACGAGGATTCCATGTACCGGTGCATTAGGACAGGCAGCTGGAGTGTGTAAGCCTGGAGCGCACCAGCCAAGTATGATATACGGATGGTAGGGGCATCCGAGAAGGGACCGTGCGCAGTGCAGAACAGAGTCTGCTGCGTCTGTCCGGCAGCCGGGATTGTAGGTTCGGGCAGGTTCTTCGTGTCAATCTTCAATTGAGGAGAGGCTGGGTTGTCGATGGTGGTGGTGAGAGATCCGATAGGGTACGTGGACTTGTTTGAGATATAGAGCTTCAGGACACCCATAGCACCGCGGTATTCCGAGCGCAGTCCGACCTGGATCTGTGCATCTTCGAAAAGCACACCCTCACGTGAGAAGAACAGTCGGTTGTAGCCGATATCCCATTCTGGGGTCAGATGAGCAGCACTGGCCATGTTGGGAGCCGGGGCGGATGGACCGCTGAGATCAAGGCCTGCCAAGTCGCCCGATGCACTGGCCGCATTGGACGCAGTTTGGCTGGCTGGAGAACCGCCGGACCCAGTGCGCGTGCCATGAACGATTGTCGTGAAGGTGCGCTTGAGACCGGTGTTCTGTGCCAAGAGCATTTCCTGCTTGTCCGCATTCGCGTCCTTGCCACCAATAACCCACGTCTTCTTCTCACTTGCACCAGCTGTCTTTTGGTGTAGTCGAGAAAGTAGAATAGAGGTTCGCTCCGAGAAAGGCGGCATCTCGTCACAGACTGTTCGCAGTAGATCGTCAGTCGGGAGAGTCGCCAGCGACAGGTACTCAAATGCTCGCTGCTGTAGTTCGGAATCGGGAGAATGGCTGTATAGGCGGAATATTTGCAAGAGCTGAGGTTTGATTTCGGGGAACAAATTCACGAACTTGACAAACGACGAAAGGATCATGGCCCGCGCGTTGTCAGAACTGGAGAACATCTTGGACTGAAGGGCTAGGAATTGCTCAATAGGGCTCGATCCTGCGTTTTCGGCGATTAGATGGCCGTACTCGCCCAAGACGTAGCAGCCGATTTTCACTAAGCTTTCGTGGCAATCGGACTTCATGTAGCCCAGGAGGGTGTGTGCTGCATAAGCTTGTAGTTCTTCGTTGTTGGTCACGATCTGAATCACTCGTTGCCATACTTCGTCGTTGACATGTTCGCCTGCCAGTGAGAGCAGTTTCAATGTCATGTCGATGTACCACTGTGCATCGCCAGCGTATTTCTCGGTAAGAATGGCGACTTTGAGTACCATTTCCTCTCGAATGGCATAATCAGCAGTCTGCAGATAACGCAGAAGCTCGTTAACAATGGGACCCGCGTTACTGGTATCGCACATGCTGTATAACAGGTCCAATCCTTTGCGACGAACACTGATGTCGCGGTCTCGAAGCGAGCCCAGGATGATGTTCTGGTGCTTTTTAATCGGGTCAAGGGTCTCAGCTCGAGCGGCGAAATGAGTCAGCGCGTCCAACCCAAGGTATCGAACGTTGGTCTCGCGAGACTGAATGTATTTGCCTAGGCGGGTGGAGATTTGCATCATGAGATTGTGCTCAGAGTCAAGGTGGATAAGGAGGTTGATGGCTTCGAAGAGGATGGCGTTTTGGGCATTGTTCTGCTGGACATTCTTGGGTGTTTCCATTGCAGATTGCATCATTTGGGAGAGTGACTCTCGAATAATTTCGCGAACATGGCTGTCCTCTGTAATTGTATGTGAGAAACTGAGCTATAAGTTGCCACGGCACTAAGCATACCTGATGGAGGATAGTATTGCAACAGGCGCAAGAATTTGACCTGAATCCAAGGACATGGTACGCGGTAGTAGAGGTAGTCCGGAGCGATATCATTATCAACCACAATCCGCCTCAATCGCTGCGCAGCCTTGACATAACAGCCTTTGTATTCCTCTGGCAAGTCCTGAGCTAGCGCCATGACTAAAGAGGTGACTGACAGTGTGACTCCCATGTCAGGGTCATCCATAATCGATATGATTCTTTCGGCCCATTCGTTTCGCACGATGCCGGGGTATTTGCGGTACAACCGAAGCAGCGTTAAAGCAGCCTTCTTCTTGACGAAAGCTTTGGAGGTACTAGAAATTTTTTAGAATAATCATAAACAAAAAAAGGAACGTCCCAGACTCACGGCGAGATGAGCAGCCTGTGAACCTCCGAGCCGAGTGCCTCCCCAAGCTCTTTACCACCGACATTAGCCACGGCATGCAGGGCTAAGCAGTTATTCAATTCATTATGATCGAGCAGGTCCTTCCGAATGCTGTTGACAACCAGATGAAGCAACTCATGCTCTTCATGCAAAAACAGCGTGACAGCCAAGTATCCGATCTGCTTCTCGGAGTACTTAGGGGAAGAGACCAAGTTGACAGCCTCGAGATGGCCAAAGTCCACATCATAACCCTGAATGTAGACGTAGAGCAATTTGCAAACGTATTTCTTCTTCTGGTAACCATTAAGATTGCCAGATTTAAACTTCTGCCGAATATTGGCCAGTTCCTTATTCACGCGCTTCTCCTCGAGTTCTCTAGCGCGGGCATTCCGCAAATCAGCAATGAACTGCACAAGCCCTCGCATCGACGACATAGCGACGGCGATAGCGTGGCCTGTTTATCGGCCCACGGACGCGAAAAAGAAATTTTTTTTTTGATGACGACTATGGTATGGCGGGGGTTTCGATCGAGATGCGCCCTCGCATGCCACGCGGGATTATCACCTCAGGGGGTTCGCGATCGGACGCACAACGTCACACAACCATATCCCGGTTATGTTTGCGTGTCGTGTATGGGGCATTGGCCGTGCAGCGTGTCGGGTGATAGGTTTCCGGCCTCGTGGAAGCTCCTTGGAAAACAGGGGGTTAGGCGTGGTGTGAGGGAGTTCAATTCTGGGGGAAGCTTGTCAGCAGTGGTTGGTTGGTGTGGGCCGGAGGTATCCGATTGAACCGTGGCAACATACAAAGTAGCGTCTAGTTTAGAGATCCCAGGATAAATTGGCCGAGCAACATGCGAGTCGGGATGAGTCCATCCCCGTAACTTGTCCGCTCCGTATTTCATTTGGGTCACTTCCGCTGTCGATCAGCACGGGTTCCGCTGTGGCTGTATGTGGCAGCGGAGGAATACTGATCCGATGTGGCGGTGCAAGTAGTAAGTATAAGTGATAGTTTTATGAGTCTGGACAGAACTATATCCGCAACAGACTGATTCCATTTGAGAAACACATCGTAAATGCACTCATAAAAGAGGCTCACTCATAGTCGTTTCACTATATTTCCCTCAATCTGCATCTTCCCTTCCAAACAAGCTTTTGGGGCTCGACATGTTGTACCGAGTCTATTTTAAGAAGTATGTAAACTCCCGTTGTAAAAGCACCCAAGTCTATTTCGATAGATTTGAGAACTCATGCAAAGTCTAGTCTCTGTGCTACTCGCAATTATTTCCTTGCATTTGCAATTTATATCTATGGTAGTGAAAAACGATAGTATTAAAATCTCATTTCATATCTCATTCAGTAGTTATTGGTAACCCCAAGCAACCTCAACCAGTAAAAATGCCCAAGACCAAGACGCCACCACCCCATCCAGGGATGAAAAAACAAATGCAAACAAATATCAATGGCAGAGAGTACCATTAAAGCAAAGACACCAGTGGATCGAGTCGCTTAGGCACGGCCAGTGAAGTCAACCTCAAGGGCGGAATCAATAGCAGCAGTCTTCTCACAAGTACAAGAAGCTAAAATCAAAGATCAGCAGGGCATTCAAACACCACAAATCACATTTGTAGCAGGGAACTAAAACTTACCCTGAGGACGGCTGCCACAGGCACAGGTCTCACCAGTGATAGCCTGGTTCTCAGTGACGGAGCGCTCACAGGTGCATTGGCCAGCTGGGCGAGAGCCTATTTTAAAGATGTTAGTACATTGCTTCTTCCAAATCATCAAATCATGAGAATAGTGGAATCACATACGGCATGAGCAGCGGGGACCCGAAATAGTGTTCTCGGAAGCAGCTTTGTTGCAGCTGCAGTGGAGGGCGCTCTGCTGGCCGCAGGAGCACTTGGCCTGGGCAGCACAGACACAGGAGCCGTCTTTGGTGGTCTTGCAGCAGGTGGTAGTGGGGTGGACCATTTTGGCGGGTTGATTTGATATGACGTCGGTTTTTTTTAAAGTTGATGAAGATGAGGGATTTGTGAATTGGCAAGATTGAAGGTTGGAAGATATAGAAGAATTGTTTTTGAATCAAGATGAGAGTGTCTTAGGAAAAGAAAGTACGACACTGCTTCTACGAGTTGTTTTATACTGTTCTGCATGCGTCAGAGGGTGAGTGGTGATTATCAATTGACGGGATTTGATTGGCTGAGAGAGGTGGTATCACGTGGTACGGGGCTCTGGTTCGGTGGACGTTGATTGGCCCATTGCAGAGACAAGCAAATACACGCCTCTTGAGTGGCTAAGGAATTTGGCCTCACAGTGAATGTGTTGAGAGAAAAATTTGATTACTTTTGTTTTGATTCTGATTCGATGGATAGAATTCAGATGACCTATGTTGTTGGGTTGTATTTGCAAGGTTTGTGTTGGGAGGTTTTATAGGGTATGCAGGCAAGGGAACTATTGTTTAGTTGCATCGGGAGCCCTGACCTTAATGAGTCAAAGCCGAATGCCAGGACCAGTACAGAGTACAGAGTAAAGAATTGGATATTGGAATGTTTACAATGTCATGAAAGTAGATGAAAGAAGTGAAATATAGAGGACACTTGGTTTATTTGCTTCAAGTGAATTGTAGACTTGATGATCTGTCTGCCTCTAAACACAGTAGCATTTCTATACCATTTCGACCTTTCACCCCCAGGCTATGCAGATCAGAAAGAACTAATATTAGACAAACTGTCTCCCAGACAATGATCGCTAGATTCCAGACCAGACAAAAGAAACGCGACAACAATGGGAACATGATATGAAATCGAACCAAAAAAATGCAGATGCAGGCAAAAGAAAAGGGTTCAAAAAGATAATTGATAACACAAGACACAGAAGAATCCAAAAAGAAACCCCAAAACTAGAGACCAGAAATGGTGAACGCTATGAGAATGATTAATGATTAATGCTCGCTGATATAAATCACAAATCTTTGGTTAACCCAGCTAACCAGTTAACCAGAAGGTGGAGGGAGATGAGGTGGAGATGGAGATGGAGATGGAGATGAAGACGTGGAAAGCAAAACAAGGGTGTCGTATAGTAGATAAGTGGCGGCTGATTCTTTTTTTCTTTTTTCAAAGACCACTCACTGTCTTGCTCCTCTCACTGCTGAATATAGTTGGAGTAGTTGTAAGATGGCTCTGAAGTGGGGAGACTCAGAGTCGAGGTATTTGCTTGTGTGTAAGGAATTGGAGTGCCCATTGGGCCGGTGGTGTCATAGGAATAAGGCCGATAATCTTGTGCTGCTGAAACTGGCAGGTTCTGCATAGTGGCCATGGGTCGCCCTTGGGTTGGTAATTGAGAGCTCATTCCAAGATTGTAGTTTTGTTGTTGGGGGCCTGCATGAAACCATCGTGTTAGAAAAACCGTTCGGAGAATATCAAGAGAAGGAAAGAAAACTAACCTAGATTGTTCATGTCGTAGGTAATATGTGAGCCTTGAGTGTCTGTCGGCGACACTGAGCCTTCGAATGGTTGATGTTGATCATAGGGCCCCATACCTGGATGACGAGGCATGGCATATTCCATGGGTCGTCTCATATACGGTAGACCTGGCTGATTTGGCTGTCCCGCAAAGCGATTGTGCATGGGATACCCCGCATATGGCGACGGATGAGCCGATGCGTCGGATAAGCTGCTTGATCTGGTGATTGGGTAATCGTTGCGGATGGTTCTGTGTAAATCGGACATGGAGGCGGACGCAGCAGGACGGTACATCACGTTCGACTGCGACATACTTTCAGTTCGTCCTCCAGTCGAGGACATATAGGTTCCTGCTGTTGATGCAGAGCTGAGAGGCGAGACGAGATACTCGTCTTCATTTGGCCGGGCATAGCAATCGTTACGCAGTGTTCTCAAAGCCCCGAAATCTGGATTTGGAACGCCGTAGCCTTGTGGAGATGCCACGGGCGTGACACCTGATTGTTTACCCTCAAAGGGCGTGCGGAGAACTTTTGTAGTATCGAAATCGTCAGGAAGGGCCCGAGACTTGAGCATTCTCTCCCGATCATTCGTAGTGAGACGCTTGAGCTTTGCTCGCCTGACAGTACATCCGCGTTAGCCAAGGACAGATGATTCAACTAGTTGGAACACCCTACCTATTTTGGAACCAGACTTGCACCTGACGCGGGGTCAACCCAGGAATTTCCCTCGACAGACGTTCACGATGCGCCGCATCGGGATGTGCCTGGCGAGTGAACTCACTCATCAAAAAGCGGGTTTGGTTATGTGTCAAACTATACTGTTGTCAGCAACGATGCGCTGTACTTCCAAGACATGATTCAGTACCGAAAACGCTTCATCTTTTTCTTCTCCATGGAAGGCGATCTATTGTCATCGCTACCCATCATATCCTTATCGTCATCAGGACTGATTGTCGATTCTCTGTCGTGGTCATCTCTTGGGTCATGGCCCGAAAACGAAGAAACACCCTCTTCATGATCATCACCGTGCCCGACCAGGGGCTGAACAGTCGAAAAGCCCCGCTGATTCAGACTCGGAATCTCCAACTTAACACGAGGAAGCATATCCTGTTTCGCCGCCTCCAATCGATGGTTGACCGTATCCCGTGCAACATCTCTCTCCAAATACGGCGCTGAGCCCATGCTGACAGGTTGTGCCACCAGGTTATTCAAGGCGTTCTCGGCCTTATAACCAGTCGGTTGCATCTCCACAGGAGCGGGAACGTGCACAGGAACAGGAACGCCAGGTTCCTCTTTCTTCTGCACAGATAACCGTGGCGAGATAGTCCTCGGCCCCAAAGGGAGTCTTTCGCTATTTCGCGCTGATAGGTGAGATGAAACTGTAGATAGGGGCGAAGGAACTGGCGAAGATAACGAAGGCAACCAAAGGCAAGGACCACCGACTGACATGATAAGGTGTCTGGTTTGGGTATTTGTGTGTGTGTGTGTGTATATGTATGTGTTGCCCTTACCCACGATAGTTTTAAAACCAGAGACAATTTCTCTTTTGGAGAAGGAAAAAGAAGTAGAGTCAAGACCTTTCGTCACCAGAGACAATAGGAGAAATTCTAGCCCAAAAAGGAAACGGTAGACTCCCCCCGATATGAGACGTTGGTGGGTCTAATCGAAGGGCCGTTTTTTTTAAAAAAAAGGGTCAGGGTTCTGCAATTAAAGCAAAGGGTGAAGCCTGCTTTGTTCCAGAATTTCGAGAGAAAATAAGAAAGGGGATTAAGGGCGCCAATAAGTCAGGTGAAGAGGAGAAAAGAGGGAAAAAAAACAAGGCCTAAACGAGGATAAGACGTCAAGCGGGACAACTGTTTCCAACCTATATTTTTTTCCTTTTTCCCCCTCTCTGGATCTGAGATCTCTGTTTCGATTGATTCTGATGATCGTTACGCAGCTGGGTAGTAGCTATAAGGTATTGAGAGAGAAAAGCATCCACCAAAGTGAAAATGTGGTACCTGGAAGACACGCCGCTAGGCTAGGATCGACGGGAGATATCCTGTGAGGCAAATAGGTCCTAAATAGCCAACCGAGGTAACAGTGGAAATACAGGGATATTAAACGGATTGGTCCCAGGGTCCACCACGTTGGCCCCGATAAACTGGCATGTATACAACTTGGATAATAGTTATAACTATTCTTAGTTCCTATTCTTTGAAATATATTCTAAAAAGGAAAGAAAAGCCATAGAATACAAGCAGTTTAGCTAAATTCTCAAAGGGGTGGGAGGGTGAGACTAGTTGTACATGTACTGAGTACAATGTAGAAAAAGCCCACAGAGCCCAGAGAGCCCAGAAAGCCCAACCGATCACAGACTCAACGAGTTCACAGATCAGCACCAGATCGATTTACCCGAATGAAGATCCTATACCAAACGGTCCATAGCGGCAGCCGTTGACCTCGTTGGTAAAACATCAGGTTACAGATGGTATAGATGGTATGGGACGATACAGATAGCTAGTATCTAAGTACCTATCAGAAACTAAAATGATCGTCTCGGAGAATAAAATCGTAGCCTCCGATCCAATATCCATATCCGGCCTAAGCCCTTTTATCCATAAGGCCGTCCCTGGATACGATATGACAGGTACAGAAGATTCCAAAAGACAGAATACGGGGTAAAGGCATAACCAGAATTGTGCGCATGTATAGAACAGAGAAGCGGTTCAAGTGGCGTGCCCGGGAATCGTATGGTCTGCCTAAACTGAAAAAGGCAGGGAACCACCACATCAACTCTCTCAAGCTTGGACAAAAAATAAAGGGGATAAATGGGTCCCGCAGGACCCGAGGCCCGGAAGAGAGAAAAGGTTAAGGAGAAAGGAGAGAGATACCCCTACTTGTACTCCGTATGTGTGTGTCTCTATGTTGTATGTTGTACTCCGTATATGAAATATATGAAAGTGGGAACTAGAACTTTGCTTCTGGAAAGAAAAAGAAAAAAAAAAAGAGATAATTGCACCGTTACCCTCGGGACGCGCATACCAGGCCATGTGGGAAGGACCAGTCGGCTGTGTGGCGTGCTGGATCCATATGTAAGCCAAGCCGGGGGGCTATTAGAGCCACTCAGCGGTCTGCCCACAACCCCCCATCAGGGTGTCAAAATTACTTGGAAATAAGAAAGATGGAAAAACATAAAGAGAATATATTTATTATATTTTTTTCTTCTTTTTTTGTAAAAAATAAATGTCACATATATACTTTTATATATAAAAATTCCCAATCGGAAATACCCGAGGAACCGATATCGAAGGCTCTAGTGGCAATATTCGAAAGTTCAGAAATAGCTTCAGTTTACCGGAGCGGCATAGCCTTTGTAGAGCCTCGTCCGAAGGAAATTCAATAGTTCCATCAATTAGAACGGCGGCTAGCTTCTTCAGGAAAGGCCACCAAGCGGGCCCTGCGCAGAGAAAATCACGGAGCTAGATACCTCGCAAAAGGTGTTGTTTAGCGAGGATATACCATGGTTAGTAGGAAGAGCCAGCTCCCCTGGAAATCTCCACAAGATGAAACAATTCAAGTCGCAGGTGAAATGAGGCGATAACGGCACACTTTATGGAGCATGGAGTGATATTATTTATTTATTTATTTATATATATATTTTTTTTAAAAAAAATAATAAAAAAATAAACAAAAAAAATAAAAAATAAAAATAAAAAATTGAGATCCATGTGGGTCACAGCAAGGTCTGACGAAGTCGGGTATATCGGGGGATCGGATATGATTAATACGAAGACCTCATTGATACCAAGACTTTCAGGGTAGTTATCTGTTGATCTATTTTCGTTTCCCCTATAGAAGAAGACAGGAGTAACATACATACAATACAAAGTAAACAAAATACAAAACTTACGGGTGGACCCATTCCGGAGGAGAAAACTCGGAGCCGTTAGATTTCGATCCCACGGCCGAAGTGGTGATTGGTTTCTGGTTTTTCTTTTTCTTTTCTTTTCTTTTTTTCTTTTCTGTTTTTTACTGTTTCGTCTTAGGACCCTGAACGGAAATGAAAAGAAATTAATATAAAAGATAAAATATAAAATTAAAGGGACGAGGATCACACCGTTGCAACGTATGATGTCCGTCCTTGTAATCTCCCTTCTGGAACGTGCTGTGCGGGGAAACTAGATGGAGAAAACAATTTAATCTCTCTACTTTGTACTCCGTACTCCGTATACCAAGTTGTATACACCTATTCCGTATATACACCAATAATATGACCAAAAGCCATGTACTGTATACCATGCCGCTCACCGTGCCGAGGACTTATTCTTATTGGACTGTGAAATGTTAAGTGGGTGACGCAAGCCGATCTCTTGGCAGAATGGAAGGAGACCCTTGCCCCTTCTTTAATGTGAGAATTAATGTATATAATAATTTCTGGCCGTGCAGAGTGATACAAAGTACACATAGAATAGAGAACAGAACATAGTAATTAGGTGTTCTAAAAACGTACTCCGTACTCCGTATAAATATAGTATACGTATGCTATACCTGTACAGGTCCCGATCTGGTAAGTTGAATATGGACTTTTGCTTCAACAGACTCGAGTGGGTCACACATACTCCAGAGGGGTCACTGCCACGGATTTTATCTTCAAAGCTCGGTACATTTATACTCCGTCTCTCCGTGTATATGGAGCTTAGAATCACCAATTAATCAATAATGCCAAAATATAGTCCCGCACTTGGCCAGTGCATCGGATCGAACCACATGGCTACCGTTATACCTCCTTCCATCTCTTGTATAGCGGGTGTCCACTGGTGGAGATCAACCTCGACGCTTATATCAATAGTGGTTTAGACAGTTGGACTTCCCATGTGGTTTTTTTTTTTTTAATTGGATTTCTTTTATTTAGTGTAGTGGGCACTTTGCATAGTTTACATACAACTAGTTTGGTGCATCGAACCCTAGATGATCAGTGCGTGCAATTTTCTTTCGGGGCCTTCGCTCTTCTCGAACCCTATTCCGTTATATTGTACTTTATCACGAACTACTCCGTACTCCATACTCTAAAGGATTCTTCTCTAAGCTTACGAAAAAGGAGGCCAAACCAAGTGGACAGGGAAAAAATCAGTATCCACTTCTGCAACTAATGATTCAATGATCTCGTGTAGAATGTATCAAGTACTCCGTACTCTGTACTCTGGGAGATTCCTGGACTTACTCCGTATTCTCTCCGTATTCTCTCCTTTTTTTGATTGATTTTATTCTGAGGTCGCTTAATCTTACTGCATACTCCGTAATCAGAAACCACTTAATCTTACCTACAACATAGTTATTCGATACCAAAAAAAAAATACAAAATTGGAAAAGTGAAACATGGCTGTGACGCCAACGCCACTGAGAAATTAGCGAGTGCTGGAGAACACATGGACAGAACGTGATTATTTTTTTTACTACTTTAGCTACTTCATGCAGGAACCCTTCCAAGTCATTTATTTGTATTAGAGTTGCCGATCAGCTAAAGAATCGTAGTCTCCACGTTAGCTAATTCATTGAGGTCTTCAAAGGTTTAGTCCCCATTGCCTGATGAACTTTCATCGCTTTTGCCAGTGACCCGCTTCCCGTAGAATATTGGATTTGGTCCAGGAGTTGTGGTAATCAGCCAATGGGCCCATTTTGTGTGTTTTGTTTCGGTTTAGGCAATATCTTGCTCAGGTGGTCCGATTCTGCTCTGATGAAGCTGGACGGCGACACTGAAGACGGGCGGGATTCTTGAAAAAAAGGAAAAGGATAGGTTCGTGAAATGAACCTCAATTAGGCCGGATACAGGTTTAACTCTGCCTGCAGGGATCATCCAGGACGCACTCTGCTATTCGTAGTCGAATTCGAAAAATAACCAAGCGCTGAGTCATTCTAGCAGATGCGACGCAGATAATGCAGGAGCACGGATGTGGCAATCTCGCTCCTAGATCACGGCATCAGCGGCGCTATGGTATTGATAGAGGAGATCCTGCAAGTTGCCTGGATAATCTGGATGTGGTTGGTCGGCGTAACTGCGTCAGACGGTGCCCATTGGGGGGTTTTTTCCGGACCAAAGGGGTCAAAGCTATTGAGTATCCAACAGAATATCTTCAAGCCACAAGCTTTACGTGGCAAGGCCCTCTTTCGAGACGCTAGCGGCGGCAAGGGCCTCTTCGTTGTTGTCATCAGTGCTTGGGTTTTGTTTTTCATTGATGACGTCTTTGTTTTCGACTTGCATTTCCTGCTCAGCTGTGGCCTGGGGCAGATCCTGAAGGTCCTGATCACTCTCTGAGCGACCAGGAACTGTTTCCACTTTGCCCTCAACAGGCTCGCTCGCTTCAGCGGGCTCTTTGGTTTCAACAGGCAGGTCCTGAGTTCCATCGAGGGATTGGGAAATATCCTTGGTATCGCCAGAAGAACTGAGCTCATTGTTATCCTCAGTCGCTGTAGTATTCTCGAACAAGACATGTAGGTTGTTGCCCTCTCCAATCTTCTCGAATGCGGCGAGCTTTCCTTTCACAGTAAGACGTAAGATTCGCCAGGATTTGCTTGCTTTAGCGCCCTCGGCAATCGCCTTGTCCTCGTCGGTCATCGCCATATCGATATCCATTTCATCGTCCATGATGCCCTTCAGGAACGAGTCCGCAGAAGGAACACTGTATCGGTCGGATCCCTTGAGACGTTCAATATTGGCCAGCGCCTCAGTGTCGGCAAGGAACTTCAAATCCAGAGAGCCCATCGGGGACGGACGGAGGCGTTTGTTCGCATACGCTTTGGTGGCATGCTCGCGGGAAGTCGTATACTCCGCCGCTGAGATGGCCGGCCGCTCAATCAATGGACAGCCTTCGGCTTTCCACCGCACCCAGTTCTTGTCTCGAGACAAGACCGTGTCCACCATGCGATAGTAGAACTTGCCCCCAGCTCCTTCTTGCAGATATTCCTCGATGCTTTTTCGCATGCTAGTCGCCCACTCGGTATCCTCCTCGTTCAAAGTGAAAGCGTAGAGAACGGACTTGTTTGTCGTATTGGCCAGGCGTGATTTGGATTTTGATGTGAGAGACAGCACAAAGTCGAGGAGAATAAGAGCCTGGACAAGAACATGTCGTCGGAAGGCTGTATCGCTGATTTCGAGGTCGAACAGATCCCGGCTGGTCAAGTACTTCGGGTTGAAGCTGGTGGCGACTTCAGTACCGTCCGCGATGCGCTTGCGCTTGTTCGACTTGCGAGCATCTTCTGAGGCTCGGGCAGAGCTCTCATTTTCCATCTCAGTGTTGATGTTTTTGAACGCAGCTAGAGTAGCTTCCATTCCAGTCTTGAACGACATGAACCGTTCAGCATCGAACATCTTGCTCGGTGCGGAGAAATAGGCCTGAAGGCTCCAGAAAAGCGGGTAGAGCTCATTCAAGTCGACTTCATCTGATTTCTTCTCACCGCCAGTAGAAACAACAACCTTGGGCACTTTCGAGTCCTCAGCCTGACCCGCCGCTGCCTCTCCGGGTGCCGCGGGTTCGGCACCTTCAGTCATTGGCGTATCCTCCTGTTCCTGCTCGGTAGACTCTTTCGCAATTTCGTCAAAGGTTGTAACATTCTCAGAGTGGAACTCGCCACGAAGGTTAACTGAACTCTTGTCTCCAAGGGGGAAACTCTGGAAGAGATAGATAAACACCCGGCCACAGAACACTGTATCTTCTGCGCGCGAGAGCCGGCGAAGAAGCTCATTGCATGATCGTAGAATAACTAAGCTTTTCTGTTTGAAATGTTTCTTTTACGGGGTTAGCTTTGCGACAGATTCAGTAGATGAGGGTCCATGCTAACCTTGGTGTTCCTCTCCCTTCGGGACTCCAAGTAGTCGAACACCTTGCGGCAGCCATCAATGGTTTGACTATCCAAGAGCTCTTCAATGAGCCAGAAAATAAGGCCGGGTTCGCATTGTTCTGGAGGTTGTTAGAGCCGTATAAACTGCGGGTGAAATGCGGAGACTGACCATTATCAGAAAAGATGGAGACGATGTCAAGGAGGTTCCAGATTTGAATGAAAGCAGGGTCATCGATGGAAGTCGAGGCCTATGACGAACTGTTAATAATGCCCTGGGGACTAGAGCTTTGTATGGGCCGTACCAAAACGCGATAGAACTTCTCGCGAAACGCGATTTCCACAGCCGCAAGCTTAGTTTGTGAGGTTAAGTGCTTTGTAGTCTTGTCATCCTCATACGGCAGTTTCCATATCGATTCGCCTAGGTGTGTTTCGGTCAAAGGGGGTTCGATCTGCTTGTCGGGCTTGACCTGCGCGGCGCGATCCAGGAGACTGTCCACCAGTCTTTTGTAGACCTGAACACCAGCAGCGTCCTCATTCGCCATGTTCTGAAGTGTTTACCCAGGCGTATTGTAAGGGACCCTTGAGGGTTATCTCAAAGTGTCGTCTCGTAGTCTCGTGTCAAGCGTGTTCGTAGGCGTCTTGTTGAGCGTCTTTTTAGAGGCTTGGGAACTCTCTTGATTGCGGTCTTCGGATTCTTTTCAAGGGTATCCTCAATACTCTTTTGAAGGAGTGTTACAACAGGAAGAAGAAGGTTTAGATGGGTGTAGCAGAGAAAGAGAGAAACAATGTGGTCAGATTGATTATTGAGGACTGCGGCTCGGCGGAATTGAAAGCCAAGACTTTTTGAAAAGCTCCCCCAGCTTCACCAATTCAGATGTTCCCGACTGCGCCAATCCACCCCTCCTTGAGAAACCCCAATTTATTAGGTTAAGGAAACTATTGACTCCTGCGATGGTGCAGAGTCTCGAATCCAGGCCTACAGTGGTGGACTTTCGTGAAGAAAGCCCGTGGGTGCAGTTAGCCAAGGCCCACTGGCTGAACACGAAGGTCCGCAAGGCCAAACCAGATGTCATCAAGAAGGAACTGTGGGATCCTTTGGAAGCAGAGGCTTTCAACAGTCGCTCGCTATTGATTCTCGAGAACTTGAACATTCTTGAGAAGTACGTTATTTCTATTCATGCCCACAGGGCAAACGCTAACTGTTCTCCAGGTTCCTTTGGCCGACTTACACAGAGGATGCGTCGAATCATCATGTACTGTTGATTGCATTGATCGTCAGCGTCAAGCATCGCGAGCACTTGCCGATATGGGGTGAGTCATTGCGACGAGATTTATAACACGGCAATGCTGACAGTTGCAGATATCTTCAGCGACCGTCCCGATGACTTCTCCAATCTTTTCCACCGTATTCTCTCGATGAGCATTGATCATTCACTTCCGACTCGCTCTCGACTCTCTATCATATCGTTTATCATCAGTGCCTTCCAGTCGCTCGAGAACGTCCTGATCCGCAAAGAATGCGCACCCCTCGTATCTATCTCGGTTTGGCACAACCTGGCCAGTGAGGAGACTAGAGATCGTATTATTGTAAAAGCCCCGACACTGAAAAAGGCATGGAGAGCCTCTGCAAAGCGATACGAGGCTGGAGATGAAGCGACGAAGGCAAAAATGCGCTTTGAACGTTCATGGCTCTATACGATGCTCTTAGATTTCCTTCACAGGTTGAACGGACCCGAAAAGGACCAGGTTGAGAACTTGCTATACTGTGAACGTTTCCTTGAGCTCTTGGTCGATCTCGAAAGCCAGCTTCCCACGAGGCGCTATGTGAACACATTGTTGAAGGACCTCAACCTTCTGTCCGTTATTCGCCTTTCACAACTCTATCGTGTGCCTGATAATGCCCTTCTCCGCGACTTCCACACCCTTCTCCAACATTTCGTTGAATTTGCAATTGATGATTACACTGGCGAGGCTCTTTCTCCGCAGGGAATCTACGACCTGCATTGCCAGGAATTAGCCCAGCTGCAAAGAACCTCAATGAAGTTCTTCAAAGACAAACTCACAATTCTCGCACTCTCTAATATGGGGTCGATTGCGCAGCGAGCGGATCTAGAGGGACAGCTATCTTCTCTAGACGAGTCGGAACTCCAGAGCCTTTGCTCTCACCTAGGGTTCCGCACAAGCTACCCAAAGTCATCAGGCGTTACTCCAGGTCGTGAGTTTTATCTAGAAGTTTTAGCATCTTCTTATGAACGCAAGGTACCCTTCCAAGAAGCTGTCGAGAAACTGAGTCCACTTCCGACGGAAGAAACCCTGTACGACCCGGCCTTGTTGAGGAATGAGACATACGATGGATCGAGGCCTCTGGCAATCCCAAAGTTGAATCTCCAGTACCTGAGTCTTGGAGATTTCCTTTGGCGCTCCTTCCTTCTCTACCGATCAGAAGCATTCTTCCAAATCCGCAAGGACATGGAGTCCCTCATTAAACGCATGCAACCAAAGGCAACACGCGATGGAAGCTTAAACTTTGAGGGATTCTCTCGAATGGCTATTCCAATTTCAAAGCCCGCTATCATTGATATCGCACCACCAAAGGTCGGGGCAACAAACCCGGCTTTTGTTCGAGCCGAGATCGCGATAGAGGTGGGAAGGCTTGCGGATAATGTCAGGAGAGAATGGGACTCACTCCGTCCGGATGACGTCGTTTATCTTTTAGCGGTCCAGTCCAGCTCGTCACAGTCGGAGCAAGGTGCATCTGAAGCCCCTCGGATGACCCATCTCCGAACAGCCGAGATCGTACAGGTACTTGACGAGCAAGGCCGCGCATTGCGACAATATCCTGGCCAGGCAAATGGCTCTCAGTCCAGGGCACGATCAAGAAGATTGATCGTCAACTTGGATGCGGCTGCATTCAAAGCTGACAAAGACCAACAGGCTCACGGCAAACCAGACATTTACCCCCTCATCAATGTGGTTGCGCGGAGAAAGGGCAGGGAGAATAACTTCAAGTCAATTCTGCAGACGATTCAAAAGCTTATTGTCTCTGATATGACGCTTCCTCCATGGCTCCAGGACATCTTCCTGGGTTATGGAGATCCCGCTAGTGCCCAATACACACAGCTGCCAAACCGACTTAGCACTGTTGACTTCCGAGACACACTTTTGGACTGGTCTCATTTGGTGGAAAGCTTCCCAGGCATTGAACCTTCGGGGGCTGAGAATGCCAGCTTTGGCCCGCCCTACATTCTTGAATATGTTAACCAGGAGCAGGCTGTAGATCCTCTCGCGCTGAAGAAGCGACGCCGGGAACAAGCCGCGGGGAAGGAGTTCGCGCCTAGCAGTATGCGTGTCTCAACATACAAGCCACCAAACCCTGGCCCCTATCCTGTCGACACTCCCAAATTGAACAAAATCCGATTCACACCCGCCCAAGTGGAAGCCATCGCATCTGGAACACAGCCTGGACTCACCATCATCGTGGGACCGCCTGGTACTGGAAAGACTGATGTCACCACCCAAATCATTAACAACATTTACCACAACTTCCCCAATGAACGGACGCTACTCATTGCGCACAGCAACCAAGCCCTTAATCAATTATTCCAGAAAATCATTGCTCTTGATATTGATGAACGCCACTTGTTGCGACTGGGTCATGGCGAGGAAGAATTAGAAACTGATTCCAACTACAGCAAGTATGGACGAGTCGAATCGTTCCTTGACAACCGCAATCACTATCTGTCAGAAGTGATGCGCTTGGCCGCATCAATTGGGGTCGAGGGTGCACATGGAAATTCATGCGAGACTGCAGGCTACTTCAATACAGTGTACGTGCAGCCAACATGGGCGAAATTCTGGGATCGAGCCAATTCCGAAGGAACATCAAATGAAGAGATTATCGCATCATTCCCTTTCCAATCATACTTTGCAAATGCTCCTCAGCCCCTATTTGAAGCTGAAGCCACGAAGGAGGCGATCATCGACACTGCTGCAGGTTGTGAACGCCACATTGCTCGAATCTTCTCCGAGTTGGAAGACATCCGGCCATTCGAGATCTTGAGACAACCTCGCGATAAAGCGAACTATCTCCTTGTGAAGGAGGCCCGAATTATCGCAATGACCTCGACCCACGCAGCTATGCGCCGGCAAGAAATTGCCGATCTAGGCTTCCACTATGATAGCGTGGTCATGGAAGAAGCCGCACAGATTACCGAAGTTGAGAGTTTCATACCCAACGCTCTGCAAAACATAAAGAACGGCGAACTTCCTCTCAAGCGTGTTGTTCTCTGCGGTGATCACCACCAGAACTCACCCATCATTCAGAACATGGCTTTCCGTCAATACGCCCACTTCGAGCAAAGTCTCTTCTTGCGACTAGCGCGGTTGGGTGTCCCAGTGATCAACCTGGATAAACAGGGACGCGCGCGACCTAGCATTGCAGAGCTCTTCCGCTGGCGGTACAAAGAACTCGGAGATCTTCCAGTGGTTGAAACCGCACCTGAATACCAGCAGGCCAATGCCGGTTTCCAATTCGACTACCAGTTCATCAATGTTCCCGACTACCAGGGTTCTGGAGAGCGAGAGCCGACACCTCACTTTATCCAGAATTTGGGTGAAGCGGAGTACTCAGTGGCTATGTATCAATACATGCGACTCTTGGGCTACCCTGCTTCTAAAATCTCGATCTTAGCCACATATGCTGGGCAAACAGCTTTGATCCGGGATGTATTGAGTCACCGCTGTGCAAAGAACCCCATGTTTGGAATGCCCAAGATTGTGACGACGGTGGATCGCTATCAGGGAGAGCAGAATGATTGTGAGTTGACTTCCTCCCCGAGCCTATCCACCTCGCTCAAAATATCGGAATTGCTAACATATTTCTAGACGTGATCCTTTCTCTCACCCGAACCCGCAGTGTCGGATACCTGCGCGATGTCCGCCGTCTGACTGTAGCTCTCTCCCGCGCACGACTGGGTCTGTATGTCCTCGGCCGACGGGAAGTCTTCGAATCGTGCTACGAACTCAAGCCCGCATTCGATCTTCTTCTGCAGCGACCGGATAAGCTCATGCTAGCGCCTGGTGAGATGTTCCCGTCGTCGCGCGAAGTGAACGCCGCTATTGAGGGCACGCCGATGGAGAGTGTTGAGCATCTTGGACAGTATGTGTTTGAGATGACACAGGCCAAGGTCAAGGCTATGGGTGATGGGGATATCACCATTGAGGATGCGGCGCCGGCTGGCGAAGATGACTATTTGGATGAGGACGAGGCTATGGGGGCTGCTGGTGAGGATGAAGATATTGTATGAATTGTTTCGCAAGTTAAATGGTAACAGCAGCATTCAATAAAGGGACTTGTTGAAACTACTCGACGTTGCCCGCTTCTTTGTATTTTGAGGGTTCTTGAATGAGCAGTTCATTTTACAGATTATATGGTTATCTACTACACAGTAGCACTTGGTATATGTAATGAACTCGCATAGAATTTCTAGTCTCAGGCAGAATGGTATCATTTGAGGATATGAACAGACTCGTTGTGTTCTATAATCGGTCTTATCTGACGGATCGGATGTGTTGCTGTAATGTCGACTGATCTTTTCTTCGGGCGTCTGAGACTTGTTCGACTAAAACACTCTGGTTTCATCGATCGTAGTACACAGTTTCACTCTCATTGGTCCTTGTGCTTGTTCATTTCCTCCACAATGTTATTGGGATCTTTCCAAGCTTGGGCCACGTACCTAAGCGACATTAGAAATCTGCTTGGAGAAATGGGATAGGGTACAAACTTCGTGTGGCTCCCACGGGCAACAACATGTCCGTCAGGGTTCGTGAACTTGATGTTCGTGAAAGCAAGAGTCTTACCAACTATGCGCAGCTAGTTAGTTGATGGCCAACATATTAAGCAAAAAAGGGTGATGAAGAAGTTAGGTAGCGTACATTTATCACAAGTCACCTCCTAATGTCGAAAGTTAGTACTCGTTTGGTAAGATTGGAGAGTGAGATGAATAGATTGAGAAAGACATACAGCCAATATCCGGTCACCAACTTTGCCACCTGAGTTCAAGTACGTGACTGAGAAGGATTTCATTAGAAACAGAGAAGTCAGGTGTGATACCTATTCTATAAACGTACCATTAAGGTCCGTTGACACACCCGTCGCGAACAAGCCGCGAGATGCTACGGCCAACGAGCCTCCGAGGTCGACTATAGCAGATTTTAGCCAAGAAGCTTGACTTCTGTGACACGCACAATGATCTCTTACCCATGCTTGCAATGGTGCCTCCATGGAGGATATTTAGGCGGTTCTGCATGATGTAGATGTCAGAAACGACGTTCCATGGGAGAAGTTGGGTCTTTAAGAAAGTCCCAGAGATGTTTGCTGGGAACACCGCAGCATACAGAGACATACTGTGTGCTCCTTCTGAATATCCAACTCGAAGTTGACTACGCCGGGCCTGGCGGCTGTAACGCGGAGCTATAGCAGAGGTCAGTGATAAGTTCAATGAAACCGGTATGAAACCGGTTCAGACTTACATTATTCAACAGTCTTCAATTGAATTGAAGTGAGATGTTAGTTCTTTTCTAATATCTCAAAAGTAGAGGCAAGTTGGGACAAATTCCATACCGAGGCTCTAGACCCGAGGTAGCTCGGAAGGACTCCCACACCTATAGATAGCGATATGTGTTAATAAGTGAATGATAGGTGCTAAAGGCCTGGATAATTACCGAGCGAACAAATTTAAGAGAAGCCATTTCTCAGAAATGATAAATGTGCTGGAGATGGAATGATATAGGGAGGGTTAACGAGTCCAACACCGTACTTGCCCCGGCGACTCGGGAGTATCTCGGAGCTGCACTTTATTGCCGCTTCGGCTACCGTACCAGCGTCATTTCATTCAACCGCTTCACCTAGTCACTTTATTCTCTTCAGTTGCTTGAGAACTTGGTTTCTCACAGCTCACTATGGCGAGTGCAAAATCCCGTCCTCTGGAGTACCTGGAGGGGCTCCCCGGGACGACTTTTTATAAGCTATACCAACAGCCATCCACAGCCCTTGCGATATTTCGGCGCATGCTGCCTGATCTAGGTACATTGAGCTCACCCACACGGACGGGAATGTTGTGCTAACAGTGCATATAGCAAAATGCTTTGTGATGGCTCTACTTTATCTAAAAGACCCTCTTCCAACAGCTGACCTGGAAGTCTGGGTCAACCCAGAGAGCAAGAAGTGAGTGGCTTATCTGATGGGTCTGACTCCGGTCATTACTGACAGTGTTCACACAAGGGAACGGGATAATGCTCTTTCAATATTGGGTCGACTTCACATTCTATCTACGACCCTCACAGGCGAAAACGTCCGTGCGTACATGATCACCAACCCATTCGCTGCTTCGCTTCGACAAGCTCTGATGGGTGCCGAGGACTCTCACTCTTTCGGTGTATTCTCCCAAGCTCCAGAACACACCCTGGTCTCGATTGCAGATTTGGATGAATATGCTAGACGACAGTGGGAAGGTGTTATGGGATACATGGTTGGAACGAGTGCCTTGAGTGGACAGCGCGACGTGGTCAATTTAAGTAAGGGTGTCAAACAGCTTCTCCAAGCGGGACACCTAGTTGAGATCCGAGGCAACCGTGTCGACATCACCAAAGATGGGTTCGGATTTGTGCTACAGGACGTGAACACCCAGGTATGGCATATCTTGATTCTTTATGTCGAGAGCGCGGAGGCGATCGGCATGGATAGCGTCGAGGTTCTGTCCTTCCTGTTCCTCCTGAGTAGTCTGGAACTTGGATCGTCTTACGACAAGAGCCACATGACACCCAACCAACTTCGCACTCTCGCGGACCTCGCCGATTTTGGTATTGTCTACCAGAAAACCGCCGACGCGACACGCTTTTACCCCACCCGTCTCGCAACTACACTCACATCCGACTCGAGCGCTTTGAGCAACCCCGTCACAGGCTCTCTCACTGGGCCAGCGGGGCCATCTGGTGGTTCTGGCTTCGGGTTCATCATCATCGAAACCAACTACCGACTCTACGCCTACACCTCATCACCCCTACAAATATCCCTCATCTCCCTCTTTACAAACCTTAAATACCGCTTCCCCAATCTGGTCACCGGCAAAATCACCAGACAGTCTGTCCGTCGAGCCATCGAGATGGGAATCACTGCCGATCAAATCATCTCATACCTATTATCGCACGCGCACCCACAGCTACGGAAACATAGCGCTGTTCAACCCAAAGGCAAAGGTGTCCCGGCATCTGTGCTCCCACCTACCGTGACAGATCAGATCAGACTGTGGCAGCTGGAGCGGGACCGTCTCCGGGCAACGGCGGGCTTTTTATTCAAGGATTTCACTAGCTTGGCCGAATATCAGGCTCCTTGCCAGTATGCCGCGGAGATTGGTGTGCTGGTTTGGAAGTCAGATCGGAAGCGCATGTTCTTTGTCACGAGGCATGAGCAGGTGGCAGCATTTTTGCGGAGTCAAAAGGTAGGCGGGAGGTAACATAGTCATGCAAGGCATACCTCAGTCATTATGAATCTGGAAAAGCAAAAGACAAGATCCTTGGGGGTGTTATGAATACTGGAGAGCATTTACGAAATCACGACCCATGGCCGTTTACGGCTGTGATATAAAAATTGTACAATAAACAATGAAAGAAGATTATGATCAAAAAAGGACTACCGCACGCCATATACATCAGATTTGAGGCCGAGCGACATGGCTTTGAAAGCCCTTTGCCTCGCTTTTTGATCGCCGCGTAAAACTCCTATAATCACACTCACTAAATATCACCTAGCCATTACGTATATAATGTTAGTAGGCCAGTCTAAATTGCTCTACCATGACCATAAAATCTATATCACATTCCTTCAGCGACTTGAATCAAAGTTCTTTTCAAAAACTAAACCTTCGAATGCAACACTCCCTATCCTCAAATAAGGGCCCCGTCGGTGTAACCCCCCTTCACGAATCCGTTCAAGTCCTTTAGGCACACGACTTCCTCCCCAGAAGTATATGTATCGTCTTGGGGAGCAGGCGATTTCCTCAATTGACTTGCCTAGGAGAATGTCAACGTGTGTGTTTGCCCTCCACACACTCTTTATGCCCCCGTGGGTTGCATATCGATGAAGTTCAGAGCCATTCGACGGCTGATATCTCAAACGGAAGCCCAGACAAGATGATGGATCAGGATCAGTAGCTAGAGTCGCGTAGCATTCAGGATGCCTTTCACCGAAGGGGGTAAATTTCAATTTCCACGAACACAGTTCCATCTCCGATATCCTCGCTAGTAGCAAAATTGATAGGGCAATAGTTGACAGAGACGGTTCAACCTGAATTCATATTCGTATCGGCTGTGTACAACAAGCATTCTCGATTGTGAAAGACATCGGCCTGGTTTTTCCAAATACGCGCTTGCTTTTTCGGCCGATGCTGGCGTTCAGGCTTAGTTGGTTCAAAAATACCAGGGTCAATAGCCTCACTGCAGAGTGCCATAAGATCACCTAGGTTGATGTCTAGCGCACTATCATGTTCAAGCTGTTTTGCTACTGTGTCAGTACGATTTCATGACTTGGCCGAATGGATTTCCTCGAAGCTCTAGAAGGAGACATCCGCGGAGTAGAGCTATCCATAACCCCATATAGGCTCTGTAAATTTCGAGTATAATCTTCTTCTATTTCTATATTAGCTTCATTAACGATCGCTTCAATCTCTCGGGCCTTTATTATGTCCCAAGTTCCCTTATTTCTCTTTCGATAAGCTTAGGACTCTTCTCGGATTTCCTAGTTAAGTTAGTGTTTATTAGATACTAGTGCCAAATAATAGAATATCAAAGGGTATTAAGAGA
Organism: Penicillium sclerotigenum; assembly: GCA_928213465.1. NCBI lineage: Eukaryota > Fungi > Ascomycota > Eurotiomycetes > Eurotiales > Aspergillaceae > Penicillium > Penicillium sclerotigenum. Next base: position 7,153 of record CAKMRK010000743.1, on the reverse strand, counting down.
GTTACTTAACAATTTTTAGCAATATTCTCAAATAATTCGGCGTGTAGTGTTACTGTGTCCAACGTATTATAGCCCAGATCTCCTACATCGGTGATAAAACCCATATACCCTATGTCGCTATTCTATAACAAAGGAGATTGTCTATGACCGTTCTAGTCCCACCACGTATCTAAATATCTTAGGAGTATAATCTTTTATTCCAACTGGGAAGCTTTTCGTTAAGGATATCATGGAGAAGGGTAGCGTGGGTTTCTTAAAGCGAAGCAAAGACGAACGGGTCCTCTAAATCAAGACACTAGGTAAAAGGATAAAGTTACTATCGTTTAGAAATACTAGGTTTAAATCCTACCTCTCCAATCTTCTTACGTATCTCAAACCACTCCTGATCGTTATGGACTAGGGGCGTTATTGAGATATTGAAACATCCGTTTTCTTGGGACTATAGCTGTGTTTTCAATGACTTCCTAGCTTTGCCTGACTTGTCGTCAGCTAGTCCACCGTGATTTAGATGACGGTACTAACCTCTCGCAGCTAAGGGTCCCACGTTCGGTCACATAAATCTTTTACACTTGCTGGTTAGGTGGTATTTACTGCCACAGTCTCCACAAGGTTGGGCTGTTAGGTATTTGACAGTGGGATGGTTAGGATTATGGTAATACTTGTAGGAAACATTGTGGACAGGTGTTTCGATCAAAACCGACTGTGCGACAATTATAACACACTCGATTATCTGGATAAAGTGGCAACTTGGTGCTTGTTAAGTAGTTACAGAGAAGATCTTGGAGGTGACTTGTCAAACTATCGCCTAGTAGGCGAGGAAGGAAGTGCAAAGTGGGTAGCTTTGAGTAGGAAGCAAAGAGATGCGGATTGATGATCAAGGAAGAGAAGGGTTGCTTATAAGCTTTGAAAGGAAAGAATTATATATCATGTATCTCTTGTTCCCCCCTAGAGTAGGAGCTATAGACAGATAACCTTTTCCTCCGAGATCATAGATCATAGATCAGCTTCTTCGTCCTTCCTCTCCCTTTCCCTCTCTTTGGATAAAGTTATACGACCTGTTTACACTGCCCACTAGCGTACACTAATAAATATAGTAGCCCTTGAGCTAGGGTAGCAGGCCGTTAGCCTTGCTACCTACATGTTCATTGTAGGCGCCTTAGAAAATTTGGCACAACTAGCTACTAATTGTTTTAGATACAGACGGCTTTAGGCTAGGGCGAAAAATTCCAAAAAGTTAAGGATCTTAGCTATGATACACGGGATCTCCGTATTACATACTAGTAGTTATAGATGGGATTATATATATACCTTTACCATGTTGAGTAAACTTACAGTATGACGCGTTAACGCCTACATTACTAGGCAAAGTTGTAAAAAGCTTCAATTTCAGATACACTTCAGCCTAGGGCAAGAAGGATGAAAATAAAAAACAAAGAAAAAGAAAGAAAAAAGAAAAAAGAGAAGGCCCAGCCGTGATTTGAACACGGGAATCTCCGCATTACAAGTGCGACGCGTTAACCACTGCGCTACTAGGCCATTTTTGTAGGAATTTTTTGTCAGTTTCCTTCATGCTAATACATACAGGAAGGACGAAAAAACAAAGAAAAAGAAAAAATAAAAAAGAAAGGCCCAGCCGTGATTTGAACACGGGAATCTCCGCATTACAAGTGCGACGCGTTAACCACTGCGCTACTAGGCCAGCTTGTTATTGACACAGCATACAGTGCTAATGAAGCGGTGCCTGGAAGCGGTATTGAAGAAACACATTGAAAGGTTCCCAAAATACGTACATTTCTGCCATATTCACAAAGTCCCGCCAACCCGGGAAAATTGCAACTGCGACCTAAAGTCTGATACATACTGCTATCTACCAATCTTCTGCCTAAAAGTCACTCACTCACCAACCCTCCTCCGATAACTCACATAAGTATGCCCCCAAACATCATCCGGTAGAAGAACTCTAACATTAGAGACCCTCGCCTCGGCCGGTACCTTTGATACAAGCAAATCCTCATTCCATTCCACAACCCCTCCAGATGCGGCGCAGCCCTTAGCGCCCTCACAGCCTGCCGCCGGATCTGCGGAACACGGCGCTTGAGAGCCGTGTATTATACAGGTGGGATGCACCCCATCTCAACAGTGAAACCGCTCCTATCGCAGTCCGGTGCCTGTAGTTAGCAGTTGACTATGGGCTTTTTCGAGGAGTTCTAGTAGAGAGGCTTCCAAAATCGCGTTCATGCCCGACATCGTCTTAAAGTTCTGGAAGATGGCTTTCAGGTCATCCGGGGCGATGGCTAGCTTAGAGAGATCTTCTTCGCTGAAGGTTGCTGCTGTCCAGCTTCTCCCTAAATCGAGGAAGCCGCACATTATACTGACCAACGTCTCGGTGTAGGTGTCAAAGATCACCTTGGATTCGGTTCCTTCTGGTAAGAGGTAGACTGTGGCCATTATCGTGGCCATTCGTGGTACACCCGTAAGAGAAGGTAGCCAGCCGGTTCGGTCTTTCCTAATATCTTGTTGGTTTCGAGATGTGTGAGTGAGCGGGTGTGTGTGTTCTACGCCAGAGGGATATATGTAGTAGATCTGCAAGGATTATAATTTGTGAATTAAGCACTTCTTTCCTGGCTGATTGATGTCTGGGATGTGCGGTGGTCGTGGTAATGGCAGTGGACTTTGTTTAGGAGGTCGTCTAGGCTGCGTCTTGCTTCTAGGAGGGAGGTGAATGGAAGACTGGTGGTTTGTGGGTTTTTGCTATAAGAGACACGTGTGAAAGCACGTGGTGGAACATGGCTGATTGAATGCCGAGTCGGGCGTAAGCATCGAGTAGGGCATTGTAGGCGAAGTAGTCTTCGGGAGACAGAATTGTCGGCACCATGGATGAGGGAGGACGTGGCGCGGATATAACGGGGAGGAGGTTTATGCCATATTGGAGATGCGCACTCCCCGTCATACGTCTCACGTGTATTCTAGGGTAATGAATAGCATGCACGTAATCAGCACTACTCGGATAGAGTAGCTATTGTTGATTATATTGGTGCGGAGGCGTTGAATTGCCTTGTTATATTGCCGAGGGTTCCAAGGTTCCAAGGTGCGTGGAGCTTATCGGAGTTAATCTTAACTCCGCCAATATATGATTGGCGGACTTACATTTGACGTATTTTCATTGGCTGGAGCCTATTAAGAGACCCCACGAGTATCCATTTAATATGTAGAAGCTGTGAATGATGCCCTATCCAATGGACGCGGACTGCGGATAGATTTAATGATATTCGGAATTAGGATCGAAGAGACAAGCCGTGTAAAAATATAAAAAGCGGTGTTGATACCTAAATATATTTTTCTTTCACCACAATACTCACAATTCTACTTCTACTGTTCACGTCTTTGATATTATTTTAGCCATGTCTCTTCCAACTCGATCCCTCGGCCGCAACGGCCCCCAAGTTCCAGCAATTGGCGTCGGGCTCATGAGCCTTGGCAGTATCTATGGATCTGCCGGTTCCCTAGAAGACAAGGTAGCTTTCCTTGAGCATGCCCATTCGATCGGTGCGCGATTCTGGGATACAGCCGACGTATACTTCGACAGTGAAGATGCAGTGGGGGAGTGGATAAAGAAGTCAGGAAATCGAAATGACATTTTTCTGGCCACCAAGTCTGCGCTCCAATACGACGCCACGGGTACCCAAACAATCCGCTCTGACCCCGAGTATATCAAGGCTGCCTGTGAGAATAGTCTGAAAAAGCTCGGGGTTGAGACCGTTGACCTTTACTACTGTCATCGGGTTGATGGAGTGACGCCAATTGAGAAGACTATCGAGGCTATGGTTGAGCTGAAGAAGTAAGTCACATCACTACGGATCAAGAGGCTCTGTCACTGATACACTGTTAGCCAAGGCAAGATCAAGCACCTTGGATTATCTGAATGTTCAGCTGCAACTCTGCGCCGTGCCCATGCTGTCCACCCTATTGCAGCGTACCAGGTGGAATACAGCCCATTCGCTTTGGACATTGAATCGTCTACCACCGATATTTTGGCTACTTGCCGTGAGCTTGGTATCGCCGTCATTGCCTATAGTCCCGTTGGCCGAGGCATCCTGACTGGACAAATTAAATCGTTCAATGATATCCCCGAAAATGATTTCCGCCGCGTGTTCCCCAAGTATGCACAGGAAAATTTCCCAAAGATCCTCGAACTGGTTCAAGGGCTGAAAGATGTTGCCAACACCCACGGCAGCACTCCTGGTCAAGTTGCTATCGCATGGCTTCTTGCTCAAGGCTCTGACATCATTCCTATTCCCGGAACCAAGTCAATCAAGCATCTTGATGAGAATACCAACTCCGTCTCTCTTAATTTGACGGATAAGGAGCTGCAAGATATTCGAGCGTTGGTCGAGCGAACCCAGGTCCCCGGAACGCGGTACCATGCTATGTGAGTTTGTCTTTGTAAATCCGTGTTGACTTATTGCTGATATTATCTCAGGATGATGGGCGGCGTGTTCGCTGATACCCCACCACTTTAGGTCTGGCAGAGCATCTGGTAATTTATCCTCGTCACCAATTTAACATTTTCGCTTGATGTACATCGATGTGTTCTAGGCTGACCATATCCCCCAGACGTCACAAATAAATCAACTATATAGAATATTTAAGAACTAAATTGACGCCAATTTTTTTACGCTAGTCGGGGGCAAATTCCCTTGAGGAGGCCTTATATTTCTTTTAAAGATGTCTATGCATAGCACGGTACCTGATCTCGCTGTTTTTAAAGAGATTGGGCTCTGTGCCTAGTCTGAGCAGACTAATAATTAATAGGCTCTCATGCACTGATGATTGCGGGAACTATTTGCACGCCGATTGACATTTTCACACTCAGTGTCTCTACAGGGACGATCGGTTCTCGCATAGTACCACATACAATCGTTCATGCTCGTACACTCTGCTGATAATGACATTTACTTGCGAATAGCGATATAGCATATTACCAGATCTTCTCGTCATCCTCCATTATGACCGGCATCGGCTCGTCCCTTTTCCTAACCCCCTCGGTGGGCTGTGTCGCTCATTGGTTCATAGAGCGTCGCGGTCTTGCCAGTGATGTAGCATTCATAGGCGGCAGTTTCGGTGGTGTTCTATTTCCCTTGATGATACTATCACTTCTCCCTCAAGTGGATTTGTGCTGCTTGTACTCTGCGTTATCAGCGTGGCATTTTGCCGAAGAGGAATCCCTACCCACAAAGGAGCTAAAAACAACTTGGTGAGATGCATTGTCAGATTATAATCTTTTCATGAATGGAATAGGGGCTATGGCACTCACAACTGCCAGAGTCCTTTTGACGGATTTGGCGTACTTTATCCTAATTACGTACACCCTACGTTACTATACTAATAGACAGGATCTATCTGACGAGGGGGCCCGAACCTCATCATCAGCGTTTGCATATCAGCTTTTTGCAATTCTCAATGCTACTTCATGCGTTGGCCGGTACGTGACGGGCGACATGGCGGGTCGATTTGGCAGATACAATACCATGATTGTTTCATTGCTTTTCTGCACCGTATCAGTTCTCGGCTACTCGTTACCAGATATCCTTGCACCGAACCTTGATTCTTACCTGGTAGTCTTTATATTACTATTCGGGTTCTGCAGCGGTTCAAATGTTAGCATGACACCAAATGCCCGAGTCCGCTTAGCAAAGGTCAAGAATATGGATGATATTATGTGAGCTGCTTCACGGTGGTATCTTTTGGGGTACTGGCAATTATCCAAATTGCCCGGGGGTCTTCTCGATGCAGTGGAGGGTACAGGAAAAGAAAAGTATTAGGGAGTCGCCGTTTTCGCTAGGCTCGGCTATGTAGGCGCTTTCTCATCTTTTCTATGAGCTAGGATCAGCGTAAGTGGTAGAATGCCAGGCTTTCGGCTTTTTGAGGACCAGAAAGCCTCGTAAAAATCCATTAGATTAGCCCTGACACCTATATTATGACTTAGTAAACCATGGTAATATCAGTTTATGCGGGCTTAGACGCCACTATATAGTTGTCACTCCTCTTACCTTCCTTTAAGATAGATGAATTCATATCCCCCCGAATTGTTTGACAATTTGCTTTTTCCTACGCTTTTCGCAAATATAAATTCTCATCTATAGATATATTGTCTATAAGTGTCTTAAACTGGCTCCAGAATATATCTTCGAGGTCCTAAAACAAGATCATACGAGACTCAGGGAAACAAAAAAATGGATAGTAAAAACAAAAAACATACAACAGTGAGGATTCGCTGGTGGTCACCCACCCAACTACTAACGCACCGGCGTGTGGCTTAAGTACGGCTGAGCGGACGGGAAGCCCTGTTTTCCACACCCTATGGTCGTATGTACAGGAGACAGCTTCAATATGCCTTAGGGCGGACTACGGAAGTCTCCAACCGCCAGTGCGCCATAGCTCATTTTACTAGCAGTAAATTTCACAATATAGGTATTTTATACAATTTAATACTTCCACTTTTACATATTATAACTTGCTTTGTTTCACCATTGAGGCTACTCATCCTAAACACCACGTAAAGGTACAAGTTTTGCTTAGGTGTCGTACATAGGCCCTATACGACTAGGGAAGGTATTATATAGGGTAATTAAGAATAAAAGTGTAACAGGCTAGAGCCCGGCCTAGATAGGCCTTGACAAGTCACGCGGTACCAAGCAAATTTTAGTAACGTTGCTCGGTGTCGTGGGGTACCGCGTGACTTCATAGATTCTAGTACCGTTACTCGGTGTCGGTACTGTATAGTGCTACGGTACTAACGGTAGTCTCTATACGGTACCGTTCCTATATAATTTACTAAGAAATTACCTATTTAGGTCGTATAAAATGCTACGTAAGTCGATAAAATACTATTTTTTATAAGTGTATAAACTATATCTAGACCCGAGTCCTCTACCTTTATAATCATGATTTATTAACGAGTATAAATCGTTTAAACTACCTATTCTTACTTTAAAAAAAGTACTTAGAGATATAACTATCTATATATTATTATTACTACCTTTATATTGTTACCAGCCAGTTCTTTAAGTAAAAGAGTGCATTTCAACGAAAATACTAAGTATAAAGAGAGAAAGGAAAGGAAGAAAGAAAACTACGAGATAGGATCCTTTAT
>CAKMRK010000742.1:0-75955 GCA_928213465.1 Penicillium sclerotigenum | reverse complement strand
ACTATAATAAATACCTAAGTTATTATATAAAGGCTTCTAAAGCTTATTTCTAACCCTAGTTAAAAAAGTGGTAATATATTAAGTTATTATATAAAGGCTTCTAAAGCTTATTTCTAACCTTGGTTAGAAAATTAATAGTGGTGTTAAGTTATTATATAAAGGCTTCTATAGCTTATTTTTCTAACCGAGGTTAGAAAATTAATAGTAGTATCAAGTCATTTTTTTATATATAATTAAATTACTTAAAAGTATAGAGAAAAAATATATAAATAATATAGGTCACGAGGTCAAGAAATTCTACTTACTAAAAAGGCCCACGGGCGCCCACAACGCCTAAGGCCCGTGGGCCCTAAGGGTAGGGCCCGTCCATAGGCCTATCCATAGGGCCCATTTCCCACTTATATAAGGCCCGTGGGTAGTGCCCACCCGCCCGTCCATGGGCGATGTCGTAGTCTAGTTTGGATTTGTAAAATTTATGGGATACTACAGGAATAGGCTGGTTCCGCACTCCTTATGATCAGCATCTGTATATACTCTCTGGGATGCGCTATGTGATCCCACTCGGCGTTAGGCTTCGAGTTCCCGCTTCAGTTGGATGAAGCGCCTACATAGTCATACACAACTAGTTAGGCTGCAACAGGTTAATTGAACTTTGATTGATTGATTAATTGATTGATACTACATCCCGGGGGATGGAAAGTATCCTGTCAACATATCATTTGTTGGATATGACGCCGATGGGTCGGCAGGAGGTTGGGAATGGGATGGGTAATTTTAGGCTTCATGATGAATACTGAGATGCAGCGTAAAACGAATAAATGGATCATATGTGCAATAAACGACCGTGGTGGCACATCTAGTCATAGAGCACTCTGATTGGTATATGACTTGCAGGGATGCAGGTGTCGTGGTTAAAAGTATCTTGACTCTGCCAATTCTAGACTATACACCTAGGAAACAGGATATTATTTCCTTTTCATCCATCGACATCAGGTACTGTCCTGGTCCTCGGACGGATCTAACGCCGTGGGAGCCGAGTATATCATCATGGAGAAAGTCTCAGGGATCCAACTTATTGAGGTTGGGAGAAGATGCCAAAAATATGAAAGGGGCGTTCTTCCACTTTGTCTATGCCTCATAGAGATATCCCAGAGCTGGTCGAACTTGCAATTCAGTGGAGATTGCCCATTCTCCTTTGCCGAAGAAGAGATTGAGACTTGATACAATATGCCAGTATGACTACTATGAAATAATAGGCGTGGACTGGAAATATTGAATGCGTTAAGAGAGAGAGAAAACTATCTAGGCTGCATCTACTATTTATGGTAGGAGCATGAAGGCGGTGAATGCCTTCCAACAAAGAAGACAATGAGATGCCTTCCAACAAGACTCATGAGCGCCAATTTGCTGATTACAGTAAACCCTGGTTATAACGATATAATACAGACACGGAAAAAATATCGTTATATCCAGGTAATCGTTAAATCGAGGTGCCATATATATATATATATAGCGGGTTAGTTCAAGCACCGGATTCCGATCGTTATAACCAGGTTATCGTTATATCCAGTATCGTTATAACGAGGGTTTACTATATCAAGATTGGCACCAAGTCCATGCCCTTGCCCGGGAATGTCTGGATACTGATGTGGAAGGCTGGATATCGCCACATTTGGATTTTGAGAACAACCGAAACCTAAATAAGCAATTTCAGGACATCTACGTTCAGCAAATGGCCGACGAGAAAACCCTCGAGGAAGTGCAAGCAGTTTGGCCTTTCCCAGTGTGAAACTGCTGTTTTGAAGTAGCAGACCTGTTTCTTTCTTAATTTTTGATTTCAAAAATGTATGACAGAACAACCTCCAACTTCTCACCCTTTGATATTCTCGTAATCCGCCGTAAGGGTGTCCTTAATGATAGCCAAAATAGCCTTAACATCGTCATCAGACAGTCTGAGCTCCCGCTCTTCAATAACACTATCCATCAACACCACCGCAGTGTAATCCTCTTCCTCGCCCTCCTCACCCTCTGCTTCCCCATCCACTTCCATTTCATCCCCCCCATTAGTACCTTCCTCCTTGGCTTCCTCAGTAGCAGGATTACCGGTCAATCCCACCCCGAGATTCAGGATCATAACGACCTCGGCCTTGGTCAATCCGTACGGCTGTAGACGGACTACCAAGTCCCGGAGGGCGGTATCCATGGGTGTAGTTTCTGTGGATGGGATTGGTGGTGGCAGGGAATTACCATCTGCCTCTGTAATTGCTGAATTTGAGGTTCGAAGTGTACCAGTCATTGCGGCTTGCGATTGTGATTTCGACTGGGAGGAGGAAGGGCGGGCTGTGTAGCGGGGGTATCGTAGGAGGTGGGGGGAGAGACGGCCTGCATAGTTGTGAATCTGAGAGAGTCAATAGGGTGTTTTTCTTCTATAATTGGTCTCTTGGTGTTTGGTTTGGGAGCTTGGGATTTGGTCGACTCCGCTTCATGTTGGGGTCTTTGGCGTGGTTTCACTGGGCCACAATATTCCATCGACAGATGACAAGAATAGCATAGGAATTCTCACCTCTCTAACAACTGTATTATGGTCTCTGAGATCTGGATTTGGTGCCCAGTTCCCCGAACTTGGCGGTGGTCGGCGGGGTGGATTGGAGGTCAGGTAGGCCAGGACCTCGACGTTGGTCAGGACGGCGGTTTGAGGGTCAATAATCTAGATTATTTCGTTAGCAGCAACGCTGAGCTTCAAGTAGAATAGCACTTACCCTCATTTTGTGTGTTGAATGTGGCAAGGTAGACTGGAGCGAATGAGTGACTGGGCTGGAGAAACGAAAATTGTTTGAACTGCCGGCAGAAACTAGGCGGTGTCTTTATCTACCTGCATATCTAGCCCTAGAGGCTAAGCTGCTTGGTAGCAAAGCAATGGAGATGAGACTGAACGGAGCTATTTCAGACTACAACTTGATATGCATGACCCTACAGCTTTACAATCCAGTACTGAAGTATGAACAGATTATTCCAGCTAAAACTGTACTGCCTTGTTCCTAACGAGCACCCTCTGCGCCAGTGAAAAACCGGTAGATCAACCTTAAAATGCCCCAAAACATGCGAGCGACAAGGGAGATTGCAACAAAAAAACGAACAGAAATGAAAAAAGTGTGATATCATACAGATCCCAGGAAAGCCATCCGGTCACATTGCACAAACTTTTGAAAACATACGCTTACTCTCCCTTGGACTTCTTCTTCTTCTTCTTCTCATCGTCGTCTTCGGAGCGCTTGCGCTTCTTGCCATCGTCCTTGCTGGCCTTCTTGGCATCCTTCTTGGACTTCTTCAAGTCCTTCTTGCTGATTGAAGTAGGGTTGCCTTCTTTATCGAAGGTGATCTCGCCACGCTCGAGCTTCCGCTCGTATCGCTTAACGCTGAGACCAGCCTTAGCAGCCAATGCCTCAATGTCGCTCTTCTTGGACTTCTTCTTGGGGGCCTCATCCTCGGACTCATCAGAATCCTCAGCCTCCTCATTAGAGTCGGCATCAGCCATCTCCTCATCCTCAACCTCCTCGACGAGCTTCTTCTTCTCCTTCTTAGACTTCTGAACAGTGGCGGGCTCTTCGGAGGCCAGGGCATCGGCATCGGGGTTGTACTTGCGGGCTTCCTTCAGGTCGAACTTCTCGGCCTGAACACCGTTGGGGGCAATGGCCGCACCACGGGGCTTAATGGGCTTGCCCTCCATACCAGCAAGCTTGCGCTCAAGGTTGAAGCGGGCCTCGGTACCGAGAGCAGCCTTGTCCTCCTCAGTAGCATCATCATCCCACTCGGCGAGGGAGTCGACACGGATACCCAGAGAGGCCTTGGCAGCGAGGATACGGGCCATCTTGCCCTTGTTGCGGCCGGTGGCCTGGCCGATCAAAGAAGCGTGGTAGATCAGACCGTACTTGGGAGTGTCGTGCTTAGTCTTGAGGGCACGGAAAAGGGCCTTCTCGGCACCCAGAATCTGGATGGTACTGGCGGGGCTCTTAGACAAGCTGGTGAGGGAGCCAGCGTGGGCAATAAGACGGGCACCAACGAGATCACCGACAAGGGCAGTGAGGTTGGGCGCGATGGCGTTCATGCGGGAAGTGAGGTAGCTGGCGAGCTGGGAGCGGTAGTCGTAGAAACCAACAACCTGCTCAGCGAGAGCCTGGATGTTCTCCAAATCCTCGGAGCTGATCTCGGTACCCATGGAGCGGTCGGCAGCAGCCTTGACGGCACCCTCGATCTCCTCGGGGAGGATCTCAGCAAGATCAGCGGACTCCCAGTTGGAGCGCATACCCATCTTCAGAACGAGCTTGGCGTAGGCAATGTTGTCGTTGAGAATCTTAGCCAGCTCGGGGAAGTGCCATCCATACCATTCCTTGACACGCATAGCGTAGGTGTTCAGCTCCTTGTCAAGATCATCGAGCAGACCAATGGCCTGGACGATCATAGTGTCGATCTTGTCGGGGGAGAACTTGAGCTTGTGACGGGCGAGAGAGTGGGACAGACCAAGGGACATGGTGGACATATCGCTGGGGGCAAGGCCGGGAATGAGGGTGGTGAGGTGCTCACGAATGGCACGGAAGATGTCATTGGTGCTGGAGTCAGCAATCAATTGAATGTCAAGACCGGGAAGCTTGCTGATGGAGTTTCCTATTCACAATCACAGTCAGCATACATACTACGGAGAGAAATTTTACAAGATCGACATACCAAGCTTGGTATCGGCAACGGCGAGGGACACCTTCTTCTCATCCTTGATTCCGTCAAGAAGCGAGGCCAGGCGGGGGGTGACCTTGCCCTCCATGACGGAGGCAGCCTCCTCCAGAGCTGAGGCAGCGCTGTCGAACTTCTGGAAGCTCTTCAGCTTGAGACTAGAGGTTCTGTTAGTGACATTGTCGCCGATAACGAATTTTTTGCGCCTGTTCAGCGAGTCGGTTCTTTCCCACCAAAATTTTTATTTGGCAGGATTGGAAGACACAATTGACGTACAGGTTGGAGACACCCTCCGCAGTGGAGGCCTCCTCGGCGATATCATCACGCTTGAGGAGCTTCTTGTCCTTGGCCTTCAGCAGGGCATAGCCCGCGCTGGTCTCAGTAAGGATGAAAAGCGTCATGGTGCGCGGCCACGGCGTCTAAGTTCAAAAAATAACAGAAAAGAAGAAATTAATCAAAGCGAACGATAAACCGAACTGAGGAAATGGTGGAAAAAATAATTAGCGTAGGGCGTGTCGGCCACCGGTGTCGTTGGAGAAATTGAATCCAAATTTGCACGGAAGAAAAAAAGTTGAAAAGCGGGTGCCACGAGTGGCTTGGGCATGTGGCTTGGTGCATGACTAAGCCCGGTGCGTGTTCAAGACGGATGGAGCTACAGCTGGGTCTCTCCAATCATCTTCTCCACATTCACCATGGAGGGCTTATTCTTTAATGTTAACGGCGGGTATGTGGTCTATGTCTTTGCTTGGTCCGAATAGCCCGGTGTTGACTCTCTTAGATATGTCGAGGGCATTGTTCGTGGCTATCGGAACAGCCTGTTGACCGGCCAGAACTATTCCAACCTCACTCAATGCGAGACAATTGATGGTACGCTTTATTGATCCCACTGACTCTGTTGTAGATTTTACTACTGTATATTGTTCTGACACTCCCATCCAATAGATGTCAAGCTCCAGCTTGCTCCTTCATATGGCGATTTCCTTGCCTCTCTTTCCCCCAACCCCTCCACCTCCGATCTGGCGAGCCGGATGACCGATAAACTGGTGGCCGAGTTCAAGTACCTGATCGCACAGGCAACAGGCTCATCTGCCAAGTTCCTCGAATACATGACATACGGATACATGATCGACAACATTGCCCTCTTGATCACAGGCACCCTACATGAACGAGACACTCGGGAACTTTTGGAGCGATGCCACCCACTAGGGTGGTTCGAGACACTCCCTGTGCTGTGCGTCGCGACAAACATCGAGGAACTATACAACTCGGTACTGATTGAGACCCCACTGGCCGCCTACTTCAAGGGAAGTCTAAGCCACCAGGACCTGGACGAGCTGAACATTGAGATCGTTCGCAACACCCTCTACAAGAACTACTTGGAGGACTTCTACAACTTTATCAACACTCACCCGGACTTCAGCGGGACACCAACACAGGACGTCATGGCGGAGATTTTGCAGTTCGAGGCGGACCGCCGCTCTATCAATATTACACTCAACTCCTTTGGCACTGAGCTGTCCAAGCTCGAGCGGAGGAAATTGTACCCGGAGTTCGGCAAGCTCTACCCAGAGGGCAGTCTCATGCTTTCCCGCGCAGAGGATGTCGAAGGTGTGGCCTTGGCTGTCAGCGCTGTGGCCGATTACAAGGCATTCTTCGATGCCGTGGGCCTGAGCCAAGGCGGCGGCGGTCTCGGCGGTATGGGCGGAGGTCCGGCAGATGGGAAGAGCTTGGAGGATCTTTTCTACCAAAAGGAGATGGATCTGTCAAAGCTCGTTTTCACCCGTCAATTCACTCCAGCTGTAGTTTACGCCTGGATGAAGCTGAAGGAGCAGGTAAGCCTCCCAGGACCAATCTTACTGGTTTTCAATCACGAAACTAATCTCACCTAGGAAATCCGAAACGTTACCTGGATCTCGGAATGCATTGCTCAGAACCAGAAGGAGAGAATCGGAAACTTCATCTCCGTTTTCTGAGCTTGACACGGGCCCTCTATGATTTTCTGTTTTCCCACCTCTTTGTACTTACCTATCTTCCTGGCTGGTATTTTGCTTTGGTTACCAGCCGCTTTTCGTTGTATCGAGTACCCAGTTTGTTCTTTAACGTGAGCGCATCGACCTCTTATTCCGTGATCGGGACAATCCAGTCATCTTTGATTCCGGCTGTGTTGCTTTTTCTTTTCTTTCGTATGAGGCGTTTTGCATGTGATTGACCTTATCCTTGTGGCATAGAAGGACAAAATACACCGGATATTTACGTCAAAAGTGTATACCAGTTCACAGGCCGTACGCCCTCACAATCCCCGCCACCTCACGCAAAGAATCAACCACAAAATCCGGCTTCAATTCCCGACAAGCCTCCTGGTCTCCATATCCATGCCGACACCAGCAGACCTTGTTTTTAATATTCCTTGCGAACTGAACATCCGCCACCGTATCACCCACCACCGGCACGCTCCCAGAATCAATCTCCCTCACCCCATATCTCTCCCTCAACACAGGAACCAGAACATCGGCGAAGCTGGCAGGGTCGGGCTTCCGCTTCGCCCCGGGTGTCTTATCACCGATGATTAAATCCTCAGGCACGTATCCAGCCAATCCATTCCGCTCCAGGGCCGTTTTCACAGCGACTACACCCTTGTTACTCACGATGGCGATGGGAACCTTGCGGGCATTGGGTTCGGTCAAGAGATCCTTGGCACCGGGGAAGGTGTTGATGAGTAGTTGGCCGTGGGTGGCATAGAGAGCGCGGTACTTTTCAATCCACTCGTTCTCAACGGTCGGAGTGAATTCGGCCGGGAAGGGATGTAGGGTTTTGAAGGTGTCCGCTAGGCCTGCTCCGCTGGCGATGAGACGGTAGACTTCGGATTGGGGAGGGGCGTGGGTGGGAAGAAGGGCGTCGAAGGTGAGTTTTATTGTTTGGGAAATAGATTCATGAGTGTCGAAGAGGGTCCCGTCGAAGTCGAAGATTGCGAGGGCTATCATTTTGAGTTATGTATTTTTTTTAAAGCTGGTTGGTTGGTACTGATATGAAGTTGAATATGAGTGGAGAGGAACAGTAAATAAAGACTACGAGATACTACCACAATTAACCAGTGGATCTTAAAAAAAACACTCGGAAATGAAATAGAACTAGACAAGGATCTTGCAGTAGCGTACATAGTTACGTGGCTTATACCGCTAATGTGATGTTACATTGAGATAGTGTAGATGGACTAATGAACTAACTGACTACATGTGGGTTGATAATAGCAATAGCAATGGCTTCTCACCAGTGTGGTGTGGTGAGCCCTAGTTTTACTAGTAGTCTAATCTCTACAACCGTCTGTAGTTGTGAAATGTACAACTATAAGATCTATATGCCCATATAAAGCCAACTATATATACTAACATCAAAATCACTCTCTCAGATACAAAGTTAAGATAACCCCAGCTACATTTCAACTCTTTATAGATTCCAAGTCCCCTCATTTTGATATTATAAAGCTCAGAAAATATGGCTATCTCAGCTCCTATTATCGAACTCCCTCACGCCTTAATCCTCACCAGTCTAATAACGACCTTCTGCCCTCAAACCTCTACCCCCAGAATCATGCAAGATACAATCCACCCCTTAACCCACGAGATCATTTCTACAGCCAAATCCCACGACCAAACCCCCACCCAATCATCCACAACAATGATCAGGAAAACCGTTGTTGTGGGAGAGGTGGAAAGTGTTTTTTTTCCGGGTTGCAGAGCTTACTGGTTCAGAATGGGGATTGTGGAAATTGACAGAGGATGGATTTGGGAGTGAACGGGAGACTCAGTTCTCTAGGTTGAAAGATGCTTGGGTGAGTTTCACTACAATTGATATTCGAGAACGCCGCTGACCAGGGAACAAATCAAGACCTTTATGAGACAGGTTACAGATACAGCGACTAAGCTTTGCCACCATCCTGAATGGAGAAATGTATGTCATTTTTGAAGTATTCCTTTTACGTTTGAATTGCCTTGCCGACGAGATACTGAAGGTCTATAACAAAGTCTTCATCCGTTGAACAACTCACCACTAGACCTCCGCAAAGCCCATAAAGCCCAAAGCCCAGCCCAACCCAACCCGCAAATGGGCTGGGCTTTGGGTCCAGTCCCTAGGCCCAGCGGTGGGCTTTAGGCCCGGGGTGAAGGGCCCATTGGGTTTTGAATGGGGGCCCGTTAGGGCCCGAACAATATAAATATAAAAGTTGAACCCCCCTTTTGGGATTAATTTACCTCTGTTTTACCTCCGTTTCTTACCCTAATCCCTAAGGTAATATTATATTAAATTTAATGTTTTAGAATCAGTTACTAGTATTCTCTCCATATCACGTAAAATGATATAAGAAAACGCGTTAATTAAAGGATCTTTAGAATTACAGAGGTTCACTAGAAAGTGGTAGTGCTTCCCTATAAACCTAAATATATATCCAATGTTAAAATATCAATATTCACCTTTTCGGTTATATCTTAACCCCCACCGATCGGATTTTGTTCAAAATTGATATTTATACTTATAGTATCCCCTTTATTTTAAATTTTAAATTTGAACTTTATACGATTAGTGGAAGGTCGTAATACAACGATTACAGAGGTCGCTTTATCAGCGCCTGCATGGGGAGGGGCCCACGTGTTGGGATCGGTGATCACCTGACCTTGTTTACCAGGACTGTTAGCTAAATAGCCTCCTCTCCCTCTTCTTCCTAAGCAGCTATCAATCAGCAATACAGTCATATTGCATGCCATCTCTATTCTCCTAGTTTCTCATCACCACGGCCTAACCCACAGTGGGCTGTGGGTTAGGTTGGGCTTTGAAGGTTGAGCCCATAGCCCACCATGGGTTGGGCCGTGAGCTGTGATAGCTATGTATAAAGTCTCTCTATTTTATTTTCGTCTCTATTTAAACCTTTTTTGCGATAGACACTCCTCCAAGTACCGCTCTCGCTGCAATGAAGAAGAAGACACTTGCTACCATCATTACACCCGAAAAGACCTGTAATCCCCAGTATGTCCCGTTTTGTCGGCTCAAGATTGCCCCAGCAATGGGACTTCCTGTGAGCGATGCAATACTGATGCAAGTAAATAAAACGCCCTGGCGAACACCGATCTTGGTCACGTCGGGGGAGATCTGGCCCAGCAGGGCGGGTACCATGCCCACAAATGCACCCGATGCAAATCCATAGAGCATGCTGAAGACAATGTAGATGGCTGCACTACCTTGGGAGTGAAGGGTACCTGGAAGCCAGAGGGCTAGGATTACAATGGCGGACAAGGAGCACATGGCGATCATGACGTTAAATCGGCCCAGTTTGTCTCCTATGTAGCCTGGGAGAATTCGACCAGGGAGACTACAAAAATAGGTTAGCTTAATCTTAGCCTTCTTGTAGAGCTAAGATAGACAGTAGTACTCACCTGGCGGCATTAAGAATAGTCAACAAGTACCCAGCTAGCTCGCGGTTGACTCCGTCCTCCTGGGCCTCTACAATGACATAACTAATTGGCACAAACATTGCGAAGAATCCACAGCAGGATGCCAGCATAAGCAAGACAAACGGTACCTCCGAAAAAGGACTCGTATAATCACTCAGCTTCACTGGTCGCGGAACATTTCTGATTCTCGATCGGACAGTCAGGTTGGCAATGATCAGGAGAGCGAGGATGATGAATCCAGAGATGCGCAGAGACCATCCAAACCCGATACTAGACAAGAGCCGAGACAACATGGTTGGGAATACAACGCCACCCAGTGACGAGCCGCTGGAAACGATTCCAAAGGCCAAGGCACGTCGTTTCTCGAACCATGTCGCGGTACAAGAGAGCGCGGACGAGAAGACAAAGCTTGCACCAAGAGGGCTGCAGATCCCCTGGGCTAGCAAGAATTGATAATACTCCGTTGATATGGAGGTCATCATAATACCAAAGACGTGAAGACATGTTCCAATAAGAAGAAGCCATTTCGGGCCATAATTATCGAATACCTGAAAGAAAGAAGGTTAATATGTATACCTCCAAGGCTTGATAGGGCTAGATTCACTCTTCCAATGACAATTCCAGCGGCAAATAGTACAAATGGCTCCAAAGATAAGATCCAGGAGATGCTGGACGCTGAATAAGAATGTAATTGATTGTTCTGGTAGTACTCTTGGAAAATGCCCATGGCTGGAGTAAAGCGTATCAGATTATCGGTCGGCATGAAAAATTCGAGAAATAGGGAGATGCCTCACCATTCACCCAGCCAAAAGCGCAAAATAGACCGCACCACGCTCCAAAGACAACCGTCCAAGCGCGGAGTCCTCGATCCAAGTGTCCAGCTGGTTCCTTCTCGCTGCCAAAGACAGCCACCGTGATTTTGGATTCTGTGGTTGCCATGTCTAGAACAAATCTAGATTTGAGACAATGTCTCGAGCAGAAAGAAGGAAAGGTGACAAAAGATAAAATTTAAAAAGAGGAAGCTATCTCAGAGCTAAAAATTTCCTATTTGGGTCCCCGGAGGCTTTAGGGCTGTAACATGTGACCCACGTCAATACAAAGTGATGGGATTTGAAGGAATTCCAACGACTTTTCACCTACTACAGCATGACTATAGCGACAAGTAATGCAATGAATGTTCTTAAAGGCAAGGAAGAAAAAAAAAATAAGCACATCTTTCTACTCTTGGAAGGCTTCTAAAATGACTCCTTTTGCCAAGAAAAGACATCGAACTTAATTCTAGTTTGTCTCTGATGAGACATGATCTCTCTCCTACCTCTCAAGAAAAGAAAAAGAAGCTTGGAATGACCCCCAGATAAAATTCATTCCTCCAACGGCCATATCAGCAATTGGCGTAAGCCACATAGAATCATCAGAGTAATCCAAGTTGCCCTCCATGAGAAGCCTGTGTTTACTGTTACCGGCGTGGTGGCTCTATTCCTCGACGCGGTGTTCCTCTTCGCTTGGACCCCTGGGATATCTCGTCTTTCTCTCGATCCATGGCTTTGTCTCAGGATCGGGCCACATGGGAATGAATCCATTACGAAGGAGAAACCCCGCTAGAGGCTATATCCTCATCTAATTTGGATTTGAGGCCTGTGTGAGAGGCTTATATTGACAAGAGGGTGTCTTTTTTTAAAACCCTCGAGCCCGGCTATTAAGTCGCCAATAGTTCGGCGTCCTAAGCAAACTTAACGTCTTCACCATCAGCGTTAAATAGGAACACCGTAAAACCCAGTATTGTTCAACTGGAGGAACCGAACCCGGGAGAGATATACAGAAAAGATAGAACTAAGGAGGCATGGCGGTCAGTCTATGTGATGGGGGTTAAAGATGATGGAAGATTGCAGGAATTGGCGAGGACATCCATGGATACACACTCAAAACAACTATAGGCCCGGATCGCGACCTGTTTCTCAACTTGTCAGGCTTGTGCATTTCGATCTCTTAACTGGCGACCTTCTGGTCAACAGTCTTCCGCTTGCTCAGCTACCCTCAGAATATGAGCGCAATCACCCATACCAAATTCTGATCGGAAAGTCTCAATTGGCGGTGATGCTCAGTGATGAACAGGAATGCAGTTCTCCTGCTAACGGCAATAAATGGCGTATACTGTGCAGTTGAAAATGGAAGACACGTTAGGATGAAATCTCATCATTTGACTAGAGCTCGAGCAGATCAATTTTCCGGATATACGACTTCCTGCGTATGCTCCATTCTAGCTGCTCAAATCTCGCCAATTGTTTAGTAGTTAGTGTTGATGTGGATGATAGGTAATATGCGTCCTTTAATAATAGCCCACCAGCGAAGGCTCGCAATGAAATATGGGGCCCAGGGAACTAATGGTTAGTTTCTTTTTTTCAAAGCCAATATATCGACCTGATTCAGGAGATCAGTTTTGGTAGCAGTAGCTCCATGTTGATGTGAATGTTTTGTAAAAGAGAATGTGTGGCTGCACTCTTGAGAGGTTTAGGAGTCCGTGAAATCATGTACTCTGGGCGCAATAGATGAGCACCAAAAATAGAAAGGGGAAGGGTTCGAGCGCCAGAGATTATCCGGTATAATATGCAAGGATTGAGAGTCGTGGTCAATCAGGCACAGACCGACATGCATGAGCTTCAATATTGGAAAGTATTACGTCTCCAGAGCATAGATCAGCCACATTGATAGTCTAGTCCGAGACCGGCGACTACATGCATGTTGAAAATGAAATTCTCAATTTCGATTCAACATTCGTTGCTCGTATGTGCAGATGGCAAAGGGGGTGGCAGAGATAGTATGACAGGAAAATTCGAAGCAAAAGTAAGAAAAAAACCAGCCAAAGCCAGATGAGAGCAAACATCAAAAGAAATCACAGAAATACCAGATCAAATCCAGCGTACCAAGTCTACTGCGATCCTGGATCTATGGCAAGGGGAATTGAGGTTGAGGGGGTCGTAGAGCAAACATGGAAATTTTAGGATATCGGAGAAATGAAAAAAGAAATCCAAAGCGATCAGTCATACTGGAAGAGAACACTGATACTTTCGCCATGGTGCACACGGCGGATGGCCTGGGTGTAAGTCAGTATCTTATGCGAAATAAACCGGACGAATGGGACTCACCTCGCCGAAAACGTGGCCGACTTCCAGAACCTCCAACTTCGGGCACCGGCGCAGGTGTTCAACTTGATCCACGCTGTTGGTCACAACGACCTTGTCAAGGGCACTGGCGTTGATGCGCTCAATAGCGTCGCCACTCAAGATACCATGGGTGAGCAGGGCATATACCTGGGAGGCGCCTTCCTTCTTGAGCAACTTGGCAGCGCGAGTAATCGTATTCGAGGTATCCGCCAGATCATCAATCAGAATGGTTATCCGATCACGGACATCGCCAACCAACATCATGGTGGCATTCTGGCGGTCAGTGATTTTGGTGGGGCGGCGCTCCTATGAGATTGTTAGGGAATTACAGGGAAATCCAAGCGCTCGATAAGCCTACCTTGTGGATAAGAGCGAACTCCATGCCCATTTGGTCAGCAATCGCCGTAGCGCGCTTGGCACCTCCGGCATCGGGACTGACAATGACAGCCTGCTTGTAATTTGGGATGTTGCGCTGAATGTAGCTCTTTAGGAGAGGTCGGCCGTAGAGGTTGTCGACCGGGATATCAAAGAATCCTTGGTACTGCGGATCGTGCAAATCCATGGTGATGATGTGGTCGGCGCCGGCGCAGGTCAGGAGGTCTGCCACCAGAGTACCGGCCTGCGCAACCCACTGTTTGTAACCGGGACGAGGCTGGAAGGAGTTGATCTTGGAGGAGGTGCTGCTCGCTGCGTCGTCGGTACCGTTGGTCAAGGACTTGAGGGAATCCATTGTGTCGCTGCGGGGCAGACCGTTGCCCCGCCGCTTCACAGGGCTGCCATTGCTCTCCTCAATCTGAGCCTTGGCAAGGCTCTTCTGGAGGCTTTCGATCCCATTCATCAAGCCCAGGCCTTCGTTTTTTCCACCGGGAGCCGGGGTCGGAGGGGTGCTCTCAAATGTGTAGCCATTGGCGGGTTTACCCCCTACGGATGCCTTGACGAGAGGAGCACCGGCCTTGTCATAAGGAATATCACTCTGACGAGAATAAGGGAAAAGAGGGAGGACAGCGGTGACTCGCCGAGCTGAGGCAGTCTTGCAGGCGGAAATGGTGATGAGAAGCTCTAGCAGGTGGTCGTTGACTTTTCCACCGCCAGATTGAATGATGTAGACATCCTTTTCACGGACGGACTCTTGGATTTCAACTCGAGTCTCGCCTACGGCAAACTTTGAGAGTAAAACCTCGGCGGGAGGAATTCCGAGAACACCGCAAATGCTCTGAGTCAACTGAGGGTGGGAGTTGCCTCCGATGACGACTAGGTTGCGAACCATAGTGTTTGTGTTTGTTGGTATATCGTCGGGATTGGAAGTAGGAAGGATCGAAGAGAAAGGCTCTCGATCTGAAGGAAATCAGATTTGGAGGATCGAGTGGAGGGGGAGGAAAATCTGGGGGAGACGATCCTCGGTGAGCAGTCAAAAGAGGATAAAATGGAGAAAGAAGAAAAATATAGGGATTCTCGAAATTGAAAAGGACTGCTACCTCATGGCGGAGCAAAAATCGAGACTTCGAGGGACAAAGACATAGAATAAAAAAAAAAAAAATCCCGATGTGAGTCCCGCGATGGGAAAAAAGCCTCTTTGGAGTGGAGCGGACGTGTGGCTGATGCCTCAGGTCGCAATTGACCCGGATCGGGTAAAGCGTATGTCGTGACAAGGCCCCGTAAAGCCCTCGAATTGCTTTTGGACAGACAGGAACGTAGTAAATGGTCAGCAGGTTTACCGGATTTTCCATTTGTTCCCGTCCGTAGATATACATTGTTTCTGTTCAAATCACCAGTCGATTCGGAAATCATAAAAAAAGAGAAACATATTCATGCGTGACTCCTATGCTCCGGCCCCGAGATAGTATGTACTAAGAAATAAAATAAAATAAAAGAACTTGGCATAACTCTCCCACCGAGTGCAGTCTGCTCCGGGAATCCGTCATTCGCCCGTTCCAACCTCCCTATAATAGAATTAGTATCACATTCCTGGTATCGGAACGCAAGTTTGAGGCTCACAAGTCAAGTTGAACTCCGTTGGTCACTCCATAATCCTCCAGTGTAAGTTGATCTTTAAAAGGACGTTCACCTTGGCGTTTGAGAAGGATTTCGTGGGGTTCGCGACCGATTCGAGCTGCCACTTGGGCCTTGAACAGCTCTGCGTAGAACATTAGCACACTGGTGGCGATCAACAGTAAAAAGAGGAAGACATACTGATCGGATCTGAGGCAAGACAGGGGATCGCAGCTTTAGTTCCCAGGCGATCATTGACATGGACCACAATCATAGGTTCTGAGGATTGCGGAGCGACTGGCTTCTTCTTTTCTTTCTTCACCTTCTTTTCCCGGTCTTCGCGCGGCGCATCTTGATCGTCACGTCGTTGACCCCGGTCGCGGTCACCATCTCTCGGTCTATCACCATAACGGTCGCCCTCCCGGTCGCGCCGTGGTGATCGTGGTCGGTCCCGGTATCCTCGCTCTAATTTGCGATCATCGCCACGGGAATCGTCAGTGCGGCTTTTGTCCTTCCACCGAAAGCCCCCAGTCGTCTTTCTGGGGCGCTCCCTATCGGGGTTTACTCTCGCACGAGGAGACCTGCTTCGTGATCGGTCGCCCATGACTGTAGATGGAGGAAAGAAGTTGCGTGGGTGCCCGACAAGCCCAGATGTAATCCAAATGAAGCTGTGAGGCACGTGATCAGATACAGTTGATAGTGGAGAAGCTAGTCCCAGATTGGATTAGTGTGTTTGTTCATCAGGAGCTCTGCTGTCGAAAGTACGTTTGACTCTCTCCGCATTTTTGATCTACCCCTTGAGTAGGCAGCTTGCAATGCAGATTATCAATTAACTCTTGTGCTTTTGGATTTTTACCTAATTCTATATCCAAAATGCCCGGCCGACTAGAAGTTCAGCGTCCCTCTCCGACGACCGTCTCCTTCATGGTATCGAATGCGCCCCAGCGGTCGAGTTCCCCCGCCAAACTCTTATTCGGTCTCCAAATACTGCTACGTACAGCTTTGTTTTTCTGTGTGATTGGTGTCGGCATTGTGCGTGTCCGAAATTTCTTCTTCCAAGAAGATGGGATGGTGATAAGCTGGCCGGCCGTGTGGTCGAGTCCGCTCGGATCTAAACTGTGTCGCTTGGTGGATTCATATAACCCGCTGGCAATTGCCGTGGTTGGTGCATTGGTAATATACGGTGTTTTCAGAAGAGGTTATATCGGTGGGTTGAGAAGGAAGAGTTGGCTTCATTGGATTTGCGCATGGCTGATTGTTCGACAGAGGAATCGCTCTTGGTTATTCGAGGCTTCGGAATCCAGACCTCGACATCGTCCCCGACGTATCTTTCTACTGCCTCAACGAGATTCATTCCTACAACACAAATCCAGGACATTGTGATCCACGAAGCCTTCAAGGGCTTCGAAGTCCGCTTCTATCTAGCGGTTATTGTTGAAGGCGAGCCCAATGCCCTGGTAGTCTTCCCGGTATGTAATATCCTCATCGTCATGTACTCAAAGCTAATTTTGTGACTAGCATATGTTGCCTAAGCGAGAGATCTTAGAGCAGGTTTGGAGAGGTTCTCGGCGGTGTCTTTACGACGCGAAGTCATGATATACCCACAGCCTCTGTCTGAAGAAATTCTTGTTTGTGCAAAAGCCTATCTTGCTTAACCTCGAGGTTCGATGCTCTATCAGCAAGTATATACAACTAGACTCATTCCAGTGCCGCCCTTGCAGCGTCGCCCTTTGCTAGTCTTCGCTGCTTTATGAGAAGCCCTTTGGCATTTTGAACTTCCACGGTCTGCATCTTGGATTTCTTGTCGACAGGGGTATATTTGCCACCAATAGCAGTATCGTTTCCACCATACCAGATCTTGGCACCTCTGCTTGATCTCTTGGAATATGCCGCGTTTTGCCATTGGTTATCGACGTCTTCCATGTTCTGGTTACCCTGGCTCACAGCCAAGTCTAACAAAGCACCCGCCAGAATCTCATCTATCTTGCGTTTTCTCCAGACAGTCCACAAACTTTCAACGGTGCCCCGCATCCCGAACTTGCTATCACCCTTGGCGCTTCCCTTCCCATTTGCAGGGCTGTCACCGGCATAGACCCAGTTCAAGGAATCCAGACGGCTGCCAGACTCTATATCGGGGAAAATGCAGTCCCAAAGGACCAGCGGAGCATCGTCAGCCATCGGATACGTCGGCTTTCGCGGGTTTTTGGCAATGTCCAGCAGTTCAGGGACGATAGATGGGGACTCGAGTCCCTGTCCGACTAAGAAAAGAATTGCAACCATGTGTCGCACCTGGTGCCACAAGAAGGCAGAACCGTGAAGGTTGAACGAGTAGACTTGAGGGACGCTTTGAGAGACCGTGTCAGGAGTCGTCCAGTCCGGTTCGGGCACATAACCCTCTTTGGCCTGGAATCCAGGTTGGCCAACAAAGCCCACGGGGTTGGCCTTAGGATTCACGGCTTCGATACTAGAGTGATGGATAATGCGTTCGAAATTATCAATCTGCTTGTTGGTGTCCAACTTGCAGAAATTCCGGAAATCATGCGAACCCTCGAAATGCTTGGCTGCCTCGCGCATAGCCTCAATGTCGAGCCAGCCCTCACGGAACTCGGAACGCGGGCCATCGCCGTTCTGTGCACGGTTCTGGAACCCAATGGGCCCAGGGGTAGGAGTGAATGCGGGGTTAGTGAAGAAGTACTTGTACCGACGTTCTCGGCAGGAGAAGCGGGCATCGAAACCAGGTGGCGGGTTAGGACACCACGCCAGAACCCTGATGTCTTCCGGAAGCACCCTATTTAGAACGTTGATATAGTTCATTTCATCGGCTACGTCATCCCACTCCTTTTCAGTTGATCCCGAGTCAACGTTCATCGCATCCTCGCCCTCGGCGGGGGGCTTGGGCAGGGGCCGTTGACTACGGACCCGCAGTCCAATAACCTGCCCAAACGCGCTCACGCCCTTATCCGTACGACCTGCTTTAGAGTAATCGCATCCATCCCAGTGGATTTGATAGGGGCGCATGGGGACGCGCTCATCTCTCTCAGGCGGCTCCATGTCAGAGGTGGTATCGGGAGAGATGAGCCGTGTACGCCGTAAGGCCTTCCACAGAATCTCTTCAACGGTAGGCAGAGGCGTAGCATTGCCGTTTGTATGTTCGAGCCCATTGTATTCCTGTCCCAGATATGCGAACTTAAGCGCAATGAACCGCGTCGAGTATTTGGAGGGGTCAAAACTACGATCTGGTTTTGGAGGTTTCGGGACTTTGGCAAACCGCGCCGGCGCAGATACTAGGGTAGTGTTGCTATCTGGAGGAGAGTGCGGTCGCTTTTTAGAAGCATTGAAGGGCTCGGGAAGAGGGATCGCAGGTTCCTGGACCTCGGTACAGAGGGGCGCAGAAGAGCGGGGAACCTGTGACGACTCTTCGGTCGGCGCTGTGAATTCTGTTGTCTGAGAGTGAAGCTGGCGCTCTAACTCAGTGATGCGCGCGATCAGGCTGGAGTTACTCCAGGACGAGTAGTCGGGTCGGTCCTGGATGTTGGTGTCCGTCATGGTGTGGGGTGTGAGAGTGCGAGATTGGCACAGGTTCCGGGTTTGCTTGAAGGCTTGTTGTAGGTTGCAACTCAGTGGAAAGAGTCTCGCAGACAGTTTCCACATACCACGTCAAGCGACCGAGGCTGAGATAGGATTGGTGTGGACGTTCAACTGGCGGGGATCGAAATTGAAAAAGTTCCGCGGAGGCGCTGTTTGGTGTATTTTTTCGTATTGGATCTTTATATGGGGGTGTAATTACGAGTACTCCATGGTCATTAATCTATGTATTTAATGTATAGCACTGTATTAGGAAAATTTGATGGCAAATAGTGTACTATAGTGGCTTTCTTTCACATCGTACATCCGAAAATACAGAATTTTAATCAGTATAAATGACTTGAGGTGAGAAACAATTAGGGCTGTAGAAACAATATATATAAATCGACCACCACGTCAAATTCGCCAAGCCTCGAACTTCCCCAGCCACAAAGTCCATTGCCTCTCTTAACTTAAAAACTACATCTACTGTTCTCTGAATAAGATTGGGGTAAATTATTCATATAGACTAACGGAGACAAGCTTCTACAATATACTTGTTGATTCATCGGCTGGAGGGTTGACAAGTTGCACATAAATCGAATCAACCGCTATTCCAGCATGGCTGAGGCAGATCCTCCCCCGGATAGTAACAACACAGTCTCTTTACTTCTACTCGGAGATGCAGGATGTGGGAAATCAACATTCTTAGCGTGAGTATCTGGTCGTCCCACGCACCGCAGCCCAGAAACCCAGTTGTCTACAATCTCTAAACGATCTATATAAAGTTGTATGGGGACATGCTAATGTGATCTAGTCGCCTGAAGAATGGAAGGCTGTTCTCACCAGGGCCATCTAATACCGACCCGAATACCCTTGAACTATTACGAGATGGAGATCAACCTTTCATTTACGACATCCGGTTCTCAAAAAAGACGTTCACTCTAGAACTTTACGACACAGCCAATCCAAACCAGCATTGGACAAACCTTCGGCCTGACGTGGTTGTTCTAGCCTTTGATATCTCTAATCGAGATACACTTGCTGGACTAAAAGAGGTAAGTCTCACATATCTATTCGGCGTAATTGCCAATTCGTGCCGAAAGCCAATGTTATTCCTTAGTGGCGAAATGACATCACGCGTTACTTCCAGTACGGTCATGGCGAGCGTCTTCCAGTGATGATGATAGGCCTGAAAAGGGACTTACGGAAAGAAGGCGACGGAATTATCTATCCACAAGAGGTGCGTGACTATTAGCTTGAATTTCACGCCTGCAATGGACTAACTAGATTGTCTAGGGCTATCGTATTGCGCAGGAACTTCGTTGCGATAGATACGCCGAGTGCTCGGCTGTCACAGGCGAGCTGCTCGCAGAGACGTTTGAAGATCTCGCTAGATTGGCGGCAATGACCACCACTGAAAAAGGTGGCCAGAGTGAGGGCACTTCTTGCGTTATTCTTTGATTATTCCTTTTTTCAATGTTCTGTCTTGTTTTCCATACCCATATGTCTACGGTCTAATTTACCCCAGCGAGCAATTCATAAACATTTGGACGCACCCGAGAAGAGAATAGCTTCTTGATATCCATTACCCTGGTGTTACTTTTGGTTTCCCATATCTCACTCAAGTACACACATAGTCTTGCGATATCCCGTGGGTGACCTTCTAAATTATTTCACGTAGAAGATTCCTCTAGTGTGAACCTGTAGACGTATTGCGAAAACTAATTGGGGAGGGCCCTTTAGATCGGGTAGAACCCTGTAGATCTGTAGACATAATAATATACCGAGGAGAACTCCGACCTTGTATGGATGGCATTGTACTTTAGTAGTAGGGGCACATATTCGATGACACGATCAAGTCTACAGGGGACATACACTACAAGACCTACTGGATATGATACCAAGCACAACCTTTTCAGATTACTAGAATACACACAGGGAGAAACCAAGGTAACGATTAAGTCCACCTTGTGAATTGACAGCACAGGGCTTTCCCCCAGAAGCTTCGTAAATAAAAGCAACCGGATCTCTTTCCCTCATAAGCGCCAGTCAATGATTGGCATGGCAATTCCTCCCTGATGCAAAAACATGGAAATAAAAAAAAGTGCTGGTAAGATGAGACCACTGAGGCAAAAGATTGAAAGGGTTCCCGGTGAAAGCTCGTTTTCTTCTGCTGTTTTTCAGTTTCTTTTGGTTTTTTGAGAATTGCACACAGGGACTAGGATAGACATGTCAAGGGAATTTGCGGGAGATTGTAATCCATTGTTGTGAATGGAGTAGATGGTGTATAAGAGAAAACAAGAGCATTTCTTCGATTCCCGTGCCTCGAGGGACCCAGAAAATCGTCACAATCATCCCGGATCACCACTTTTTATTGAGATCAAACTTCCCCCCTCTCAACGACTATCCTCGTCACCGCGAAGCAATTTACCACTTGGCCTCACCAGCGGCGGGCTGAGCCTCAGCCCACTCGCCGGTGGGGGCAGCGGAGCTGGCAGCCCAGTCGGCACCCTCGGCATCCCAGCTGGTGGCACCAGCAGCACCGGTGGCAGCGGAGGCAGCAGCGAAGGCAGCACCGGGGTTACCAGCACCAGGGGCGGAGGCATCCCAGTTCTCACCAGCGAAGCCGGACTCGACGGCACCAGCGCCGATCTCCTCAGCACCGGCGACCTTGGCCTCATCAGCAATCTCCTTGTTCTCCTCGGCCTCGGGGTCGCGGTAGAAGTAGAGATCGACAACGGTGTCCCACTCGGTCTCGCGGGTAGCGAGGGTACCGCGGAGACGGAGGACCTCACGGGCGAGCATCCACCAGACGAGACCGATGGCGTGACGACCCTTGTTGTTGGTGGGGATGGCAACATCGACGAAGTCGGTGGGGGAGTCAGTGTCGCAAAGGGCAATGACGGGGATGTTGACGTAAGAGGCCTCCTTGATGGCCTGGGCATCGGTGCGAGGATCGGTCACGATGATGAGACGGGGCTCCTTGAAAGAGCGGGTGATGTAGTTGGTGAAGTTACCGGGGGTGAAACGACCAGCAATAGCGGTGGCACCGGTGTGGGAGGCGAACTTCAGGACAGCACGCTGACCGTAGGGACGAGCGGAGATGACACAGACATCGGCGGGGTTGTCAATGGCGGCGATGATACGGGCGGCAAGGACGATCTTCTCCCTATTTCATTGAAACCTATGTATTAGACACTATGCTACAGTCAGAAGTCGTTTTGCTTTCGCGCATACCAGGTCTTGCCAATGTTCAGGACGTTGACACCGTCGGCGCGGAGCTTCCAGAGGTAAGGCTCCATGTGCACCTGAAGGTTCTTGGAACCAAGGTGGCACTGAGCGGCAAGGAGCATCTCAATGTCCTGCGCGGTAGGGTTGAAAACCGGGGGGAGCTGGGAAGGGGCCATGTTGGGCGATTGATGGATTGATGAGTTGGAGGATCAATCGTCTGGCTCTTGTCGTGGTGATGGAGGGAAAAAGATCAAAGCCAAGCCGCAAAATTGTTGCACTCTCGCGATTCGGGAGAATTTCGCTTGCGTGCGCTAGGGCTAGGGCTCCAAAATAATGGTTATGTAATACTGATACTAGCTCTTGACGCACGTGACCACTGGTGCCTGGGGCGGTTAATGTCCTGACTAGGTTTAGCGTACCTAGACCTCCGGCCGCAAGATTTCCCGAGGAAAGGTCGATGGGAAAAGAGAAGTTGAACAATAGAGCCATCTACTCGCCAGCTGCGTCCACCATGCCTCCGCGCATTTCAGTTCAGCCCTCTCTGAAGGCATTGACCGGTATGCTAGTCGAAATCAGTCAAGTCGAATGTTCACATACCTGGGTGCTAACCAAGACTCGTATAGGATCAACCTTCAGATCTAGCACGTTGTCCAATTCAATCAACACTTCTATCAGAGCTGCGTCTAGCAAAGCTCAAATCCGGAGGAAGCATGACCCATTCCTGATGGCTCAGGCGCGCCAGCGAAAGGCAGCGAATATCTCCCGCCAAAAAGTCCTTGCGGAGGAACGGGAATCCTCGCTCGGGGACCCTGTCAAAAGCCAGCCGACACCATTTATCCTAGAGATGACAGCAATCCAATCTAACTCGCACATCCCATCATCTTTGTCCGAGGATCTCAACTACTACTTGAAGTCGAACGAGCTGGATGCCGCCCTCGACTTCTCCAAGGATTTGACTGCGCCGCTTAGAAATCCCGATCGCAGCACAGCTGATCCTCAAGTTGAGAAGGAGGCACTGAATTTGCATAACCAAGAGCATAAGAATGCTCAAGAAGCAATCAACCGGATTGTGAATCTGAACAATGGAAACACCAAGGACCGCGTGCGTCTCAACATTACAAAGTGCATCGAAACATTCGGGCGACACTACACAGACTCAAATCTTCCACCAAAGCCTTCGGCTGTGGCCCATGAATCTGCCCCTGTTCATCCGGCACGCGCCCCGCGTGTTGGACCCGATACCGGCTCTGCGGAGGTGCAAGCCGCGATCCTGACCGTGAAAATTATGAACCTATCTCGACACCTCGAGACCGCCAACAAAGACAAACACAACAAGCGCAACTTGCAACTACTAGTCCACAAGCGCCAGAAGCTGCTGCAATATGTCCGCAAGAAGGAACGCGGAGGTCCCCGGTGGCAGAACCTGATGGGAACATTGGGATTGTCTGACGCTGCATGGAAGGGAGAGATTGCCATATGAAGGGCATTGTTTTAATAAGAGGTCTTTGGTATCTCTACTCCATTCTCTTCTTTTGTGATTGGCTGGCTTTGAAAGAAGTATCAGCGTGTTACCTTGTATCATCTATCTAGGAGCTAGCGTGGGGTACTTGTTGGTCTATGTTCTATTTCCATGTTTCATCCGCAGAGCATCTGTACAAATAGCATTGTTTCTTTTCCCACGTCTATTTCCACTTTAAAATAATTTGAAGTAGCTAGCTTGTTCTCAGGGCATAAATTCTAGAATTTAGTAAGGTTCCCCATAATGATCACTAGTGTTTTTCTGATATGGCACCTCTCGATGAGGCTATTGGCTATGGACATAGACTTTAAGTGTATACTATGTAAAAGCTTTAATCGCTAGATTATGATGGTGACATGGAGCAAATACTCTGCTAGCACCCATGTGCAAATGGCTATAGTGAGATAAATAGGCTATTTTGGGCTTATTTAAGAGAGGTGGACTAGTTATAGAGTTGGATCTGATCTAACGAGAAGGGGACAGAGAAGGCTACAATGAATGAATCAAGTCTGGCAGTAATAAAAAATGATATAGAAGCTTGAGATCAAAATAAATATTTAAAAAAAAGCGTGATATCAGAGAATAATAGTTCAATAATAGGAACTAGTGCACGGGTCTCCCTTGCGACAGCCTCTATATGTTGTAGAGAGGGAGATTACATGCCAGTGTCACACCGCCCTAGGACCAAACATTCTGCCGGGTCGCGCCTTCCGATTTTGAAAAAAAGTGACATGATTTGGTCGAAAACAGACAACGGTTCCTTCCCTTTTGATCATTTGGTCGCGTCTAGCAACCGTGTTGTTTATATATCCCCATCCCCTCTTCTTCTTCTCTCTTTTTCTCTTCTCCTTTTTTCCTCCCCATCACCAACAACGTTACCATCCAAAGCATTGCCTTTGGATATCTCTCACCAGAGTCTTTGTGATCGACTCTATCAAATCGGTTAGTATCTACATATGTACCATAGCCTTTGGATATCTCTGACTGTTCCATTACATTTAATTCAGACTTCCCTCACCTCCCCCTCACCACCTCCCCCCTCGCCACCACCCCCTTCCTCCTCATCTTGCGCGTTTCGCCAAGATGAGACTGCGGTCGAACCACGTTCTTCCGCCAATCTCGGAGTACGTCCCACGCCGCCGGCGCACGACGCGGAGTGCGTCGGCGGCTGGGACGGACGCCGCAGCCGAGACCGCCGCGCCCGAGGTGGCGCAAGAGACTGTGTCAGAGACACAGTCCGCTGCAGAGGAGCCCGCTCCAAAGCGGAAGCCAGCCAAGAGAGCTGGCCGCAAGAAGGTCAGTTCAGAAACCAGAAGTCATAATTGTTCATAGCTCACTCGTGTTTCTAGAAGGCCGCGGCAAAGGGCAAGAAGGCCGCCGCTCCTACTGAGGAGCCTGACACCGCCGCTCCCACTGAGGAGTCGGACTCCGCCGAGGCCGAGTCCCAGGAAGGCCCCGTTGCGCTTATCCCGTCGGTGGAGCAACCAGACACCCGTACGTTGCCCCCCAAGCCCACCCGGGAACCCCCGCGCATGTTCCGAGGACGAATCATCACGGCCTTTCGATATGGCAGTGCCAGTGAACTCCTGAAAAAGGAGCCTGAGCCAACTCCCTCCTCCCCTCCTCATACCCCCGTTATGCGCTATGCCTGGCCTCCCGGAAGAGTTTATGATAAGCTTCGCCGAATTCCCTGGTCACTCCCCTGGTCCCCACCATCTCCCTGGAGGGGCTGGCCTCGCAGACTTCCTTTCATGACTGCCCCGGATGAATCCCTACTGACCCCCACGGAAGAGCCCAGTAGGAAACGCAACCGATCACCCGAGGATGACCCTTCGCCGTCGAAACGTCACAAGTTGACACTCCAAACCCCACCCGGCTTAGAAAACCGTCCTCGTGGCAGCTCTCGTACAACCTATGCGGATCGCGCTCGTCGACGCGAAGTGGAAAGGAATGGACGAATCGACCGCACCATTTACCGTTTACCCCAGCTTTTGGCTCAGCAGGGAGAAGATGCGAGATCTGGCACTTCGACCCCTCTGGCCTCTCGTGCAAACGAAGAGACTGCGCCTCGTGACAATCACATTGTTCCACTCTCCTCATTGCCATCTGCACTTCCCCCAACTCAAAATCAAAATCAAAACCGACGTGGTTGGCGAGAATGGATCTACAATTCAGTGACTGGTCTTTGGGGACGACGCAATGCGCCCCAAACTGCAGAGGTCCCACAAGGTAGGTACCCCTTATATCATGGTATATATTTCTGTGGCTAACATGGTGATTCTAGTGGCTGAACCTCAGCATCCGATGGGAAATGAACCATCTTCTTCCGTCGCAACACCCTCCTCAGCTCCCCCTTCTTCCTCCACTATGTTACCAAGAAATTTCGAATCCCCCACTCCGCGTCCACGCGCTGCAGAGCCAAACTCGCGCCTGACAGCCAGCGCACGCGCTCCACCAAACGACAATAGAAGGAAATACTCGTACGACTTGGACCCACGGGGTTTCGACCCAGAGCTCCTCGCGCGCATGCGTGCCGGGAAGGCGGATCTTACGGGCCTCGAACCCATAACTTCCATTGAGCAAGTTCGTGCTCTCTACGAGAAAGCATCGAACAAGCGCAAGCGAGAACCGTCACCTGATGTCATTCCACACCCTCCAGGATGTAGTTATGGTTTTGACCCAGATTACTTCGTCTATGATGATGATGAGGACTTGCCCACAGGCGAGCACGGACGCCAAGATACTACAGCCAAACATGCCACAGTCTGCGATGCACCGGAAGAGGAAGAGGAGCATGTCTCCAAGCGATTGCACCAAGATACTACGGCCAAACATGCCACAGTCTGCGATGCACCGGAAGAGGAAGAGGAGCATGTCTCCAAGCGATTGCACCAAGGTACTACGGCCAAACGAGCTGCACCCAGCGATGCATCGGAAGAGGAGCATGTCTCCAAGCGTGTTCGCTCTGACGATACCAACCTGGAGAACCTCAACGACCAGCCCACCGAAGATTCTGGCGACGAAATCCGCAAGGCCCGTCAGCTCGCAGAGCAATACAAGCCGAAGACCCCCAGTCGTCTTCGAGCCGCCCATCGCTTCTCAAGCAGCTGCAGCTCGTTTATTGACGAAGACGTCCTGCGTCGCCGCAAGATGAGAAAAACCTCACTGGCCACGGCATGCCCTACCGGCGATCTGAGCCAAATCATCTGGCCAGAGACTGAACCTTGGATTGAGTGCTTTGACCTCTATGACCCTAACCTTCAAAAGTACATAAGGTCCGCAAAGTCTGGATGGATGGACTTTGATAAGTTACTTGATTACCGTCATGAAATTTTCATGAGCAGGCTTGCCGCTCGGCGTGCGGCTCGGCGTGCCGCTCATGCTGCTCAGTAAAAGAAGAAAGAAAAAAAAAAAAACGAAAAAGAGACCTCACTGGCCACGGCATGCCTTCTACCGGCTGTCTGTACCATATTATTTGGCCAGTGACTGGATCTTGGGTTGAGTGCTATGACACCCTGACCTGAAATATCTATTTGAGATGGCATTTGAGATACCTTCTGAACAGGTACCTCTTGAACTACCTGAAAAAAGAATGAAAAAAATATGAAAAAAAAAGAGATGTTCAGGGTTTTCCCTGGCCCGCCTTTGGCTGGGGCCAGCGTTTCCTTGGCCCGCCTTGGGTCTCTGATCCAGGCTTGGGCCGAGGAAGGAAACCTTGTGTATCAATTCTGTTCTTTACTCATCTGGACCGCCCTTGGATCTCCGATGGATTGATCCAGGCTTGGGCCTAGGAGTTGATGTCTTTTCACTTTTTTGTTTTTACTTTTTTGTTTTTTGCGTTTTGCGTTTTGCGTTTTGCGGTTGCGGTTTGCGGTTTGCGGTTTGCGGTTTGCGGTTTGCGGTTTGCGGTTTGCGGTTTGTTTTCTTTTTACTTTTTTTGTCGCTCTTTAGCGCATTGTCATGAGTGAATATTAGCGTTGTTAGGTAGTATTTGAATGGAATGCTTAGCTTCCACAAATCAACTAATTGTAAAGAAGAGGTTTGTAGAGAAGCAATTGGACTATTGGAGTAGTAGAGAATTAATCACAACATGGTATATAGATGTCTACTATGCTATTTTCCAACTAGTCAAAGCCCTGGAACTCACCACCCTTTGCTTCCTCCGCCTTGCTAGCTTGGTTCAACAACCGCTGCTGCTCGTTCTTAGCACGAATCTCCTCCAACATGCGCTCCGTTTCAAGAGCCCTTTGCTTCTGATCCTCTGGCAATTGCTCCCATCTCTCCTTCTCCTTGCGTGCCTTCTTGAACTCCTTCTTCTTGATCTTCTTATCCCGTTCTTCAGTCTTCTGACTCCAAGCCACACTCTCCGTAGCACGGCGCTTGTTAGATCCCTGCTCAGTGCTTTGTGCATTAGCAGCCTCCGCCATAGCCTCCTTGCGACGCTTTTCTTGCTGCTTGTCCTTGTAAGTGTAGTTGGACCACTCAATTTTAATGCCCAACGTCCGATCTCCTTCAAAGGAGCGCGCTTCAGGCATCTTCGGTAGCTTGAGGAGTCCCCATGCCTTGCCGAGAGCTTCCCAGTCTAGATCTGTAACTCGGAAGATACTGCTTGCTTGGTGTTTGCTGTAGCTGCGCAGCCAGCTGACAAATGCCTTCTGGCCCTTGTCGTGCATGGCGCGGTCTTTCAACACCGCTTTGCGGACTTTGTCTATCGCCGATGTAGCCTGTTCGTCGGTGAACTCGGGTAGATTGAATGGCGCGACGGGGGTTTTGCGGATTTCCAGGAACGAGACGTAGTCCTCCTCGCGGCCTGGGTGGATGAGGACGATGCTGAGGCCTCGGCGGCCGGCACGACCGGCACGACCGCATCTGTGAATGAAGGTTTTGGGGTCGGAGGGTGGGTCGATCTGCACTACTAGATCGACGGAGGGGATATCTAGACCGCGAGCGGCGACATCAGTGGTGAGGAGGATGGACGGGGTTGTGGAGGTGGTGAAGCGGTTGAAGTTCTTTTGGCGGACGTTGGCTTGGTGTTTGCCGTGTAGTGGGACTAGCACAAACTCGTCTCCTAGGATTATGGGTAGTATTGTGGCGAGATAGTCGACACTGGAGCATGTCGACACAAAGAAAATGGTTTTTTGAGGTGTAGGCTGGACTGTGGAAAGGATGTGCTTCAGAATGGCGTATTTGTGAAGCGGAGGCGTTGTTAAGTAGGTCATTTGCAGACTATTCAGTGGTTAGATTGGTCTTGTTTTGAATTTGGGAAAAAAGAATAGAAAGACATACCTCGCTGGAGTACGCTTTTCTTCAACGCCAGCTCCTCCTCTGACCTTGACAGCAATTTTGACGGGATTTCGTAGACCGAGTCGGACGATCTGATCAACAGCCTCACTGATACTGGCACTGAACAATCCTGTACGTCGCTGCTTAGGCAGCCGGTTCAAGATCTTCTGCAGGTCGTCCTTGAATCCGAGATCTAGAAGTCTGTCGGCCTCGTCCAGGACAAGCATTTCAAAGGATGCCTGGGGGCAGTGAACATGAGGCGATGAAAGCAGCTCCAACAATCTTCCTGGCGTAGAAACTAATACATTGGGCGAATTCTTGAGGAATAGTTTCAGATCTTCTGCCGGAGATGTCCCGCCGCCCAGGAGAAGTTGTGGGACGACTTTCAATGTCGATGAGGAGGTTTTCGCACGAGGAGCACCCTCTTCGGCGGGTTTGATGGCTGCGGTCGACGCTGGGTGGAACTCTAACAGCGAGAGGAGAACTTGGTGAATCTGCGAGGCCAATTCTCTGATATATCAATATTAGCAATGAACTCTGCAGACTTGGCTTTGCGCATTCACCCACCTTGTCGGAGAAATGACAATGGCTCCCACATGATGCTTCTTGAGAGGCTGGTCAAGGCGAAGAAGCTTTTCCACAATTGGAATCAAGAATGACAATGTCTTTCCACTTCCAGTGACGGCTTCCACCACCACATCTTTATGTTGCATAAACAGAGGAATGGCCGAGGCCTGGACTGGAGTCATGCGCGTGAAGCCCATTGAGGTCACAGCATCGAGGGTCCATTCTGAAAGTGGGGGTGTGAGAGCATCCCACACTCTTGAAGACGACTTGGGAGGCATTTATTAATTCCAACAGACACCGAGTCGTCAAATTGCTTCACGAGTCGCCATCGCAAAGAAAAAAAATTATCCGTTATCGATTAGATACCGTGCACGTGACTGCGGCTGTGGTCGGAAATCGAGATCTTGATCTGCCTTTTTCCTCAACTGAGCCTTGCTTTATTTATTTTACTTTTATTTAATATAACAAGTGCTTGGTGATCGCATCATGCACTGGAATCCTGCCTTGTGTCTCCAGTTTATTCGTCCATAATTAATGATAAAGCACTGTCACGTGCTCTCAGCCCGCCTATCATTGCTTTGTTAGCAAGTCCATTGATACTCTGTGACATATCCGCTTGCGATAACGCAGATATCTGTACGCGCCGTCTTCTGGTGTCGTTGGTGCCGCATCGCTTCCGGATTCTAAATCGAAGGCACCCGAAATGTCCTCGCCAAACCCTGTACCGGCAACACCTCGCGTGATATCACCGACACCCTCTATATCGGATACATCTGAGACACCCGATGGATATTACGCACCTGTAACACGTTCTGCATCACGTCGCTCGCGTCAGCCAGAAGGTTCAGCCGAAAGCTCTACCTCAGCGCGAGCATCGAGATCCCCCACAACACCCTCGACTCGGCGCAACCGCCGATCAAACCCTAAGATACCCGCCTCGCCCCCGCGCTCGGCCAACGGCACTGCCTCAAACAATCTTCTATCCCCGACAAGTATTCCTGATGCCCTACGCAACTTGTCAAGATCACCATCTCCCCTCGGACTAATCCCCCTCCACGCACGCTACCGCAGTTTCATTCACCGTCATGAGATCCCGCGTAAGCTCTTGCACGTGTCAATCGGATTTTTGACTTTGTCATTATACAGCCGAGGCGTCCAAACGCTGCAGATTACACCGGTTCTCTTCACGGCTCTAGTGCCGATTGCCGCAACGGACCTAATCCGCCACCGCTTCGAGAAGGTCAACAAGGTATACATTCGGTGCATGGGTGCCCTCATGCGCGAAACCGAGGTCACCGGCTACAACGGCGTGATCTGGTATCTCCTTGGGGCTTATGTTGCTCTCCGCTTCTTCCCCAAGGACGTTGGTGTCATGAGCGTGCTACTCCTTAGCTGGTGTGACACCGCTGCCTCGACGTTCGGTCGTTTGTACGGCCGCTACACCCCCCGTCTACGTCCCGGCAAGAGCTTGGCTGGTACTGTGGCGGCCTGGCTCATGGGTGTCGTTACCGCTGCTGCTTTCTGGGGATGGTTTGTGCCTTATATTGGTGCTTTCCCCAATGACCCCGAAGACGCCTTTATGTTCACGGGACGCTTGAATCTGCTCCCGAACTGCGTTCGCGGCCTTTTGGGCTGGGAGTCCAGTGACTCGGCGGTCATTACTGGGCCGTTGGCTCTGGGTGTTATGAGTGTCGTCTCTGGCGTTGTTGCCGCCGGCAGTGAGTTGATTGATATGTGGGGCTGGGATGATAACCTGACGATCCCGGTGTTGAGTGGAGTTGGCCTGTGGGGTTTCCTCAAGGTGTTTGGGTAGATGGATAAATGATATACTAGTCCTGATTTATCGGCGCTTGCATACTATTATTCCCTTTTCGTTTTTTTAATATTATATTTGTTTAATCTGTGGACATGTTTCCTTTTTGCTTCTCTACCTTCGGGGATTGTGCTGCATCAAGAACTGAATGCTTGTTTAGATAGGAACTGGCTCAAAATATGCCCAAGTTGATACTTTTCTCTTTTCTTCGGTTTATACTCTTTGGATGTGTGTTCTGCATGGTTACTTTCTGGACATGCATTTTGTACGTTTTTCAAATATACACACATGGTCTTCTTATTTACAAAGACGCCCGCAACATATGTACATTACATCCAGCAACCCATGAGACATCAGCTTGGCTGATTCTTGACAAAATGTATTCGACATGTCTATCCAACACCGTAGGATAAAGAGAAATTCTGTTGCGCCACACATGCTTGTATTCAAGAACACCAGACCCGGAAAAATCAAATCGATGTGAAACGCTAATCCGCCAAAACGAGAAGAAGGGTATATAAAAGGCATTAATCAAACGAGGTCAAGAATGCTGACGCGTGGGATTCTTTTCTTCTTAGTAGCCTGTCTGCGCGCTGTGCCCAGGCTATTGGCAGCTGAGCCTTCGCACGGATCATGGTCAGGTGGAGAGTGATCAATCGACCAAAAGCCGTCGTGCAATATAATGTTTTCCAAGTACTCTGTACTCTTGTGCTTCGAAGCTGTGCTTGCCGTCTCCCGCGAAGACTTCTTGGGAGACCTATTCACGTCGTTGGTCCCATTGTTTTCGAGTGTTTTCAAACCCAATGGCAATGTATTCTCCAGCTCAAGTTCGGGTTTGGGGGCTGCTTGACTGTAGGATCGAGGTGGTTCGACATCTTCGGTCTTAGAGGAACGAGATCGAACTTTTGTTGTTAGCGGTGGCTTCTTCGTTGAGGGTTGACGCAACGGGCGAGTTGCAGTGTTTTCATGCTGGCCCTCGTCGATTTTTGACAGAGAAAGGGACTCGATGGCTTTTTCGATATGTTCAACCTGGGCCTTTTCCTCACACTGCGCCTTGGGGATCTTCTTCGACTTGGATAAAGTCTTCCTTGACAGAGAAGGCAGTGTTGTCAGTGTTCTGGCTGGAAAGCCCTTCAGAAAAGTCTCAGATTCGCAAACGTCCGAGACCGAGCAGCTGATTTTGAGCTCCATGCGCCTTGACGATCGAGACGGGGAATAATCGGTGTTCACGTCCAGTGCATCCAATTCTTCAATGTCAACCCCACCAGTTCCCAAAGCTGTACGTCTTGATCTAATGCGGGATTGATCTGACACGGGGTGACGCTTGATATTGGCAGAAGGAGACAAGTTACACATTGAAGAGAATGAATCAAGGAGATCATCGACCTCCTGAGAAACGTACTGCATCGTCCGTGAAGATCTCTGCTGAATATACATGCTCGGAGAGGAGAAGAGATAGTCTTCCTGGTCCACAATTATTGGCGAAGAAGACCCAGAACTGGCAACAAGCCGGGAGAGGGGATTCTGGGTCGACGTAGCGGCTTCCAACAAATGTGTTTTTTTAGTCGTTGACAATTCGGACTTTTCTTTCGTGAGAGTTCCGTATTTCAAGATACTCCCCCGTTTCATTCCAGGGTCAATCGGTCCTTTTTTCTTGGGGCCAGCGCGTCGAGTACTGGCCTTCTTCTTCGCCACAGCTTCTTCAGCTTTCGCGGCTTTTTCGGCCTGTTCCTTCTCCCAATTTTTGACAACTCCAGGAATACCTAGTTTTGCGACAGTCTCGAATACCCAAACCTTTTCGAGGGAGAACGGATCAAATCGTTTTGTTACCCGAGACTTCGATGGTGAGGGAGGTGCTGCTTCAGCAGCTACCTCTGCGTCGTCCTCTTCCTCGCCTTCCTGCACACTAGTTTCGGATGGGAACGGCGGGTTTGGTTCTTCCGCAAGGAGATCAAGCCCAACAACATCCGCAGGCAGCATATCTAGCTGGAGTTCTGGCACTGCATCAGTGCCAAAACTTGACCGGCTTCGATACACCTTCTGCAGACCAGATGGGCAATCGGGCACATATGAGAAACCAGGTGATACGCCTAGAACTGGTCTCTGGAGGCGGAGTCTGTACGAGACCAGAGGCTCAGCCAGCAGTTTGATCAATTTCCTTGCCCCCGATCGATAATTCCATTCAAAGTGGTCTGCGGCAAATGTTCGGATTGCTAGTGTGTCGATATCTCTGTCCCAAGCCTGTGTGAGCCGATTTCTTAGAAAGGCCATTTCTTCGTCGCTGGAAACTTTGGGCTGGGCATAATACTCGAGAATTTGTCGGTCTGGGAAAACGTCTGGAATGCGAACTGCTGGGTGTTTCCTCGTAAAATAGCCACTCTCGTTCTCCTCGAGCTCATACTGGAGTCTTTCTCTCCACTCGCTCAATCTTGTGTCCACGTCTGCTCGCGACGCAAGCTCCTGCAGAAGATCCTCGCCGAATCCAGCCTTGGCAATTTCTGCAGCAAGTTTACTGCCACATTTCGGAACACCAGATGGAAGATAATCACCTCCACTAAGCATAGCGAATAGAATCATTCCCGGTCGATCAAGCGGTATATTTGATGGATGTCCATCCTGTCCCATTGCATAGCATGTGACATGAGTTGCAGAAGAGCTGCCGCTTCCACTCTCTTTTGAAAAGTTCATAATGGTAAAAGATGATCCAAACATCAATGCATCGACATCGTTGCTCATGACAGCATCCACAATACCTGCCTGCTGTAGCCGTGCACATTCGGCTTCTGCCTCGCCGGGCGCCTCATGCCACGGAAATTTAAATCGCTCAATGAGGTCCTTGGAGCGCTTGATGATCGGCGCATTGCCGTAACTGCGGGCCGAGACTGCTTTGCCTCTCTTGAAAGCAGGCTTTTGCCGTCCATCATAGACGAAAAGGGGGTGAACTGGCAATGCAAGTAATTTCAATAATCGATAAAATAGTGTGCGTAGCTCTGGGTTTCTTCCGCCCCGGCCTGCTTGGACTTGAAAGAGCCATATCGAAATGTCGACGGCAATGCGAATCGGCCTCGCTGTCCGTTCCAGGTGCGTCACTGCCAACTTAGCCAGAGAAATACGCTCTCCTGGGCCAATTGCATTGATGAGCCTTGAGAAAGTTAGACTTTTGACTCAGAAATCGGACACACAGAGTTCTGCTTTTCATGCAGTGGATAAACAACGCTGTTACTCGGAGCTTAGGGATATACATGTTTCCTACCATGCAAAAAAACGATTCGCTTCACTTACCCAGGAATACCCATACCGACTATTAGAAATAGAAAAAAATTAGAAAGCAGTTAAGGCGCCCATGTGGTGTTAAAGATGTACAATGTGTCTTGGTTTTGCGGAGTGAGGAGGTTGTCAAGTAAATAAAGACGGCCCGATGTAGATCCGTTGCCTGCCAACAAGCTTCCCCCAATGAACCACCTGGGCAAGCTATAGATCTTACTTTTCTTTTTTGTCTTTTGAACTCAATCCGATGGCGTTGAAACTTCAATTAGTGCGCCGGTGAATCGAATATTTGTCGCTACGAACCCCGCGGACTTCTGTTACTCCCAGAAAGGAGAGCAACGCGTCCGAGCTCAATCAAGCATGGCGAGTGATTCACCCTCAATGAGTGCTAGTAAACGCACATCAGGAACTTCTGGTCTGCGCAATAGCCAGACAGCACGACCTGTTTCCCCTCATACACCACAGGCACGTTCGGGAAACCACTCGTTCACCAGCAGCACATCACCGGGCTCCTCCTTTCGAAGCGAAGACGATGCGATCATATTTGAGATAGGCGCACGATGGCTCCGTGCAGGCTTTGAAGGAAGCAGTGCGCCCGTGTGTGTGGTTGGCTTTGGACCTGAAGACTCGAGGAGAGCGGGTGACTATCGAGGATGGATCCAGGGCACTACCGGTGCTGGACGGCTACCACAACCCGTCGACATGGAAGAGTGGACACGGGCATATGAATTGTGGCGGCCAGATTCTCGAGAGGTTGATCTGGGCCTGGTCAAGGATAAAATTGAGCGCGCGTTCCGAGAGACATACAACCAGTTCCTGTTGACAGATGCAGGCACATCTCGCCTGGTTCTTGTCCTGCCGTCTCTTATGCCACATCCATTGCTGTCGTCGTTGCTGTCGACGTTATTTAGTCGCTGGCGCTTCCCGAGTGTTACCCTTCTGTCTAGTGCGACCATGTCGGTCACGGCTGCAGGATTGCGGTCAGCTTTGGTGGTTGACCTTGGCTGGGCCGAGGCCACGGCAACGGCGATCTACGAATACCGAGAGATGACTACGAAGAGAACAACGCGGTCTATGAAGCATTTGATGCAGGAAATGGGGCTGCTTCTTACTGGGTTGGCTTCCGACGGGAACCAGGATACGGAGACCGTGGTCAAGATTTCTGTTGGATTCGCGTACTGTGAAGAAGTGGTCAGTCGGTTTGCCTGGTGCAAACCGCAGACAGAGGAAGATACAAGCTCAGATGGACTCGACCGGAAATTGTCGATTCCTTCGCCCGCAAACCCCGAGGAAGAATACATGGACGTGCCGTTTTCACGTCTCGCCGAACCCGTCGAGAAGGTTTTATTCGCACCAGGTGTTGCAGAACATGAATTGGATGACGAAGAAAAACCATTGCCCTTGCTTGTCTACAACACTCTTCTCTCACTGTACCCCGACGCACGAGGAACATGCATGTCCCGCATTGTCTTTGTGGGTGGCGGTTCCCGAATTCCTGGGCTGCGGCAGCGGGTCCTTAAAGAAGTCTCACTCTTGATTGATCGTCATGGATGGAGTCCAATTCGCGGCAAAGCACTTGAGCGACAGCGACAGAGACTGGAGCAGCTGAGACTTTCAGCCCAAAAAGTTTCCAACAAACCTGAACCCCCTAAGAGTAATGGGGAAGCACCATCCACCGATGATGAACCAGCCGACCCCTCGAAGGAAGTGCCTGAGATCGATTTCGTGGAACAAAAGCTCCGCCGACAAAACAAAGATATCCCGGTTCCTATCCAAGGAGTCTTGCGCGAAGTTGAATCTCTTGGTCCATGGGCAGGTGCAAGCCTGACAGCTAGTCTAAAGATCCGGGGGATGGTAGAGGTCGAACGAGAGAAGTTCTTGCAGCACGGACTTGCTGGGGCTACACGAGATATCGAACATCCCGTTCCTGATCGTCGATCGGGCTTGAGATCTGGCGGTGATCGATCAAGTTGGACGCTTGCAGGCTGGGCATGACAACTTTGTACATTTTTCAAAAACAATAGATACCCCATTGGCTTTCCAGGCTGTTTCCTATATCTACTGTATATTTTCAAGGTTCTCTATTATGGAGCATCCCCAAATAGGATAGCTGGAGGGAGGTTCGGTCATGCCCTGGCTTTCGTTAAGCCTGAGGTGTGGTGGGTGGGATAAAGATCATCCATATTCTCTTGGGACGTCGACCACTTGACCACCTCGAGCTTGAGGCTTCTATATTTGATATCAAAGTCTCTCAATGTTTCCCACAGTTATATTTTCAAAATCTGAACACTAAGTGAGTGATGGATGGTGTAATCCGGGCAGAATTTCGTGGACGAGAGAGCAGGCCGTTCAAGGAAACTTCATTTCAATAAGGCAGGTAGACAGGTAGACGGGTAGACGGGTAGGTAGTATATAACTAGGAAGGTTAGTAATACAACATATATAGGAAGGTTGAAGAGAAGAGACTAGAATAGGGGGAGGAGTAAGTAGGTAGTAGTAGTAGTAGTAGTAGTAGTAGTAGTAGTAGTAGTAGCATAGCCACTATTCAGAACCATTGCATACTAGCTGTATCGTCTAAAAAAGCAAATATAGAAATGAGACAGAAATTTTGGCATCGACCTCCATATAATCAGAACACACCAACGTTTTCATTATTAGCTCCTTGGTATTCCACCCCTGCTTGGTGTATCTTCAAGGGGAAAAATTAAGGCTGTATGCGCTGAGCATTATTTTCCCACCAGCCCTGACTTGCACACATACACAGCTGGGCCATGATTAATTCATTTAAGATCACACACAAATGTCCGACATGTTGAAAGATATATAGAACCAGACATACTTGTTTTGGCAAGTCTCATGGCCGAAATAAACCGCCTAAGAGTTCAAACAACTTGCCCGCATATGTTATTGAACGCACAGTGACAGCCTCTGATCCTGTTCCTTTTGGCCCAATCCGCGGTTTTAGCAAATTTAGAATCTTCAAGATGCAAATTCCCCAATGGCTTTGAGATATTGTACGACCGCCTACCTCTATCATAAGTCCGACACTCACATTATCTTATAGTATCACCAACTATTTTCAATCACGACATATATCAACCATCCCCCGCTCCATCTGGCCGGGTCTTAGATAGCAGCATCAAAAGAGAAATCCCGGAAAAGGGGCGGCTGTGAATCAATTCTCCAGGTAGCCCAACATTTTGCCAGTAATT
Organism: Penicillium sclerotigenum; assembly: GCA_928213465.1. Taxonomy (NCBI): domain Eukaryota; kingdom Fungi; phylum Ascomycota; class Eurotiomycetes; order Eurotiales; family Aspergillaceae; genus Penicillium; species Penicillium sclerotigenum. Next base: position 38,180 of record CAKMRK010000742.1, on the reverse strand, counting down.
GCCATTCCCTTCAGCTGAAGGCGGAGGTAGCCTCTCAACGAAGTGTGGTTCTACGCTTGAATGGTAATATCAGTTCATCTCAGGAGATTCTGGCAAAGTTCCTCAGTGACTTCAAGGACAAGTCGATCGACCTGGACCTTGCGGCGCTCACCCTTTCACAGGCAACCAACTATGCCTATCAGTTTTCCTTCACTACCGCCCATGTGCAGCTTCAGAAACGGATGCCCACTGAACATGTCGTTACCGACTCACATTGGTCGACCTCAACCTTGATCGACGTGGCTTGGCTGGTAGTAGAAGAAGATATTCGTGACCATCTGGTAGCTCTCCCAATGGCCACTTCCAGTCACGTTTAGCCATAGCCAGTGCATCTAGTGGTTCTTTGTGATCAACAAAGAACTCAGTGTTCACACCGGAAACAATCCCACCCTCATCATTGGGATTGAAAGCAGCTCCACAGGGCTTGGCATCCCGGATATAAGGGATCGGTGAAGTCGAGATGATTTCATTTGCATTCTTCTCGATGAAACCAAGATCTATGTGTTCAATGGTTTCTACCAAAGGTAAGAATCAGCTAATCAACAATTTGGCTGTGACTTACTACCAAATGATTTGGCGGCGGCTAAACAGGCATGTGGATGTGAGCTCATGACCCCATATACTGCATCTGTATCTTTCATGAGTGAGCGCAAAAGGCCACTAGCCAGACCTTTGCCACGGTGATCCTTATCGACGACGAGTTGAGTGACCCAGCAAACAGTCTTGCCCTCATAATCCCAGCGGCAGGCAAACGCATTTCCAACAAGGTCACCATCGATGATCACCCTGGCGTAAAAACTCCCGGATGGTAGGTATTGTTCCCGTAGTCTTCGTACGCTCAGTTGGACCGGCTTTCCTATGGAAAGTGTTAAAGGTGCGTCCTGGATCCAAGTGTTTGATTCCTCACCAGCTTTATTTGACTGCAGCGCCCATATGCCGTAATTTTGGTTGAAAAGATGCGCAGCCTTGATCAATATATCATCTGTGACGTTCTCTCCAATAAGTTGCTCATAGGTCTGTGATGCCATGTTTGCCCGCCCCTACAGGGGGATTGTCAATGATGACAGTTTGGGAATTTAGGTCAATATGACTCTTCTGGAAGGGTGGGTGGGTCGGTGTATTTGAGTTCCGCATAGCATTCGGGAGTGGAGCTGGAGAGGGGGGTGATGTAGGGTTGGACATTCGGAACCCAAATTGAGGGGTGTATTATGTAATCATTGGGGCCGTGGCGCCAAGACTTTAGTGTACGGCAAAATCTTTTCTACTTTGGGAAGGTACCCTTTCTCCTTTCTTGTATGGGCAACAGGGATGCTTCAGAAAAACAGATAGGAACTCTATCCTATCACCCTGAGAACCTCGATGGGTAATCTGCAGGTGAAGGGTGGGGGAGCAAACTACACCAACTTAGGAATGTATTTGGTCGTAGGATAGACTAGTGTTCACCATCCACATAGAGCCGATTCCATTGTCTAGATAGTGCCAAACTGATATGTAGCCCAGTTAACGGCGGGCCCATCGTCGGGACCAAAGACCTGGTAGGGAACACGACCCCACTCAGGGTTATTGATACCATCGATCCAATCCTCGGTCTCGATAACGAAGCATCCGTATTTGTTAACGTGGGTAGCTCCAGAGTCACCACCGTCAGCCTTATTGCGCTTCGCCTGCGACTTCTTGGTGGCGATGGAGCCGTTCTGCCCGCTGCAGGTGTAGATCTGCAGCGCGGCCTGGTTAGTCGCGACGTCGAGGCTGATACCGGTGGAGCTGGACGAGGCGCTCAGGACCGTGGCCATCGAGTTTGACGCGTATGTCGAGGGCCGGTCGACGAGGAAGCACGTATCGTAGCCTGTGCAGCCGGCGCCGCAGAGGCCGTAGGTCTTCTCGATGTCCTTGCCAATGAGTTTGGGGCTGGTGAAGTCCAGAGCTCCTTGGTAGGCACTTTCAACATCGTGGATGGTGCCGTTCGGGATTAAGATGCTGTCTCCACCGACGAACCGCTGTGAGAGGGGAAGCTGCAAGGTGGTGTCCTTCAACACGTTGGATTCTTTGAATGCATTCAGGTTCCAGTATATGTGGTTGGCCAGCATAATGGGAGTCTTCTCTGTAAGAGAGAGAGCCACCAGCTTGGAGGTCAACTGAGGAAGTCCCTTGGGGTTGGATTGAGTCTTCTCGGTGGATACACTGTAAGTAGCATGGGTAATGATGTCTCCCGGGAACTTCTCAAAGCCTTGATCAAGCAAGGTGAAGGTGATGGAGGAATCGCTGTGCGAGGTGACTGTCCAGTTGCGCATATCATATCCGATAAAGCCACCGTGGAGGGTGTCCACGCCACCGTTTTCATTTTCAGGAACGTGGTAGGATTTATCATCAATAGTGAAGGTACCGTTCTTGATGCGGTTGGCATAGCGACCGACAACCGCGCCGAAGAACGTGCGATTGGTTTCACTATCATGCAAATATTCCTTGGGGTCATCGTAGCCAACGACCACATCTTGGACGTTGCCGTCGCGATCTGGAACTAGCAAGGAGGTGAGACGCGCGCCATAGGGAATCAGCGTGGCAGTAATATTTTCTGCCTTGATTGTGTAGCTTTTGAAGTGATCGGCATCCGAGCTAGCAGCAGATGGTGAGGGAGATGCAGCTTGAGAGTGAGATGGTGATGGTGCAGCATGGGCCAGGGCAGGCAGCCCATATAGGGCGGCTGTAACATAAGACTTGAGATGCATTTTGAGTCCCAGGAGAGCTGTGACCAAGAGAAACAATATACAGAAGAGGAGAAGAAAACGACGGGTGATCCGGGCAGGGCAAACTAATGAACGGAGTCCGCGGAGGGGTATAGGCATTTTATGAGAAGCTCCGTTCGGATCGCAATAAACATTCCCCAATTTGCGCTAAACTACCTCCGCATGGCTTTGACGCTAGGGGGCGGGGGCAATGGACGGAAACTGGGGTAAAGGCCCTGGTAAGACCAGGATTTATCCGAATGCAGGTGGTGTGATTGACATGCAGGTCAATCATTGGACTGTTGAACAAGCGGTCGCTGGATAATGAGGGGAAAGATCCGAGCCCCTATTCGGGTGTGACTTCAAGGGATGTAACTTAAAGGGTCGTGGGTCCAGTCAAGCTCAAGAGGCGTTCTGCCACTGACGGCACGGAACAAAATGTTACCTCGACCGAGCCCACCGAACGGCAAAACTCCGGTGGAGTAGAATTGCTCCTTTGTTGACCGCCAATGCTTAGTCAGCCCCAGCCCACGGACTTTTCCAACTTGGGTTAGTTCCTCCCTTAGGTAACCATGGAAGTAGACCTCCGCAAAGCCCATAGTTAAATGGGCCCCTATAAAAACCCATGCAGGCGCTGATAAAGCGAACTCTGTAATCGTTGTATTACGACCTTCCACTGATCGTATGAAGTTCAAATTTGAAATTTAAAATAAAGGGGATACTATAAGTATAAATATCAATTTTGAATAAAATCATATCAGTGGGGGTTAAGATATAACCGAAAAGGTGAATATTGATATTTTAATATTGGATATATATTTATGTCTTATAGGGAAGCACTACCACTTTCTAGTGAACCTCTGTAATTTTAAAAATCCTTTAATTAACGCGTTTTCTTATATCCTTTTAGGTGATATGGAGAGAATACTAGTAACTGATTCTAAAACATTAGATTTAATATAATATTACCTTAGGGATTAGGGTAAGAAACGGAGGTAAAACAGAGGTAATTTAATTAATCCCAAAAGGGGGGTTCAACTTTTATATTTATATTGTTTGGGCCCTAATGGGTTTTCACCCGGGCCCAAAGCCCACCGCTGGGCCTAGGGACTGGACCCAAAGCCCAGCCCATTTGCGGGTTGGGTTAGGCTGGGCTTTGGGCTTTATGGGCTTTGCCGAGGTCTACATGGAAGGGGCCGTCAAACCTTCCAAGGTTGGAAGTCAAGTCCCAGGGCTATATTATGTATACAGGGAACTATACTAAAAACGCATATATCTAATGGAGTCAAGAGAAAGAGAACTAAAAGCGGCTACTCAGCTACTCAGCTACTCAATGAGGCCCAAAACTCGCTTCATCCGATCGTAGACATAGAAACTTGTCGCCACCATGGGAGCCATTTTCACATAGCCAATAGTCAGCCCGACCCAAAACCCTCTTACTCCTCTCTCCCGAAAGATACGCTGAGCTGTCTCCAAAATACCGGATTTGGAACCAACCACACCTCCAACTTGCATTCGTCGACGAATGATATCAATCGGGTAAGCGATTGTTTGAGCGACTATGCCAGCGACTGCTCCACAGGAAAGCTGTGCAACTGCCGTTAGTCGCGTGGAAGATTGCGACTCTAGAGTGTAGGGCGCAAGGATAGGCGTGCGAAGCCAATCTCTAAGTAGATCGTGAGTGAGGAATGACGTGCCAGCATACGGGAGTATGCCTAGCATAGTCGGGCCAATTCCTCGATAGAGATTTGCCAAGCTCCCACTGCCTCCTCCTTCAAAGTAAATTTTCCGAGAAATACCAAGCCAGGATGAGGGATTATTTTGTACTGTTTCGAAGGCAAGACGTGTGCGGATTAACTCAAGAGGATATGTGACCAAGGTAGAGGTTGCACCGGCCATGCTTCCGCACAAAAATCGACGCCATGGTGCTTCTTTTTCGGGAGATGTGATAATTGCTGCCCGGAATTGATCATATGCGAGAAAGTTGATAGCAGCGTATGGGAATACGCGGACTAAGCTCGCTGAGTGGCCTTTGAAAAGCGCAGATATCCCATATGACATTCGAATGTGTCTGGTAGCCTTAATTAAACCATCCCAACCGGTCGAATACTGCACAAAATGAGAGTGGGAAGTTTGGAAAAGGATTCTGACTCTCTCCAATGGGGCGACAATAGTTTTGGCCTACATTGCTCTAGCATTAGCAATCTACTGTTGGTAGCTTGTGTGATAAGGCTCACAGCGCAACCTGCGACACCTCCGGCTAGCCCGTTTCGTAAAACAAAGTCCAAATTTCGGCTGTCTTTCTTTGATTTTGATGTGCGATAAACATGATCACCGGATTCAATATTTGTCGGTGGATCTTTCGCGATGGGGTCACTGATGCTAGGGCCGCCCATTTTCTTCGCAAGAACCAGGATGGGCTCAGAATGGTCTGAACTGAAGAATCAAATCAAAGCCAGACTCAGCATACGGGACAAAAAAAATGAATGATTAGACTGAAGAGGCACATTGGCAGTCATCCGACACATTCCCTAGTACACACTGAGGAAAGTGAGGAAGAGAGATAGAAGGAGAGAGTGAGTGATGAAGTCAGGGAAGAGAAAAGTCTTGGCAGTCAAGGAATGAATACTACGCCAACTCCCAGCGACCCTCAGGATCATCTAAGAAATTGTTCCTTAGAGCCGAGTTATCTCCTAACTCCGGATGTGTTGTAAGCCCTTCAACTTCATAATTCTAGTGAACAAACGAGGCTAGAATTTGTATATCCTATATGGCAGGGGTAGCGAACAACAAGTGCCGGACATTGCACGGATTCTTAAATAGTATATACAATTCTAATAATCAACCCAGGGGAGAAGGTTAGCTTAATTGACACTTCAATATCCCTCAATAGTAAGGGGCTTCATGTAGCATGCTTCATTTGGAATATGTTCATCACAGTAGAACTATCTTAGGTTATACCTATGGTGGTCACTCAAGCACCGTTAATTTCCAAGAATAAGGTAAGCTTATTGATGATCGAAGAGGTAAGCAAGTATAGAAGTAAAGAGAAGGGTCAGGCGATGAATGACATTCACTTGATGTAATGATAGGCTGCAAGTTCTGTAAAAGCTAGCTAGGGACTAAATTATATGCGCCAACTGATAACTGAACTGAATATGCACACACTTTATTGATATAGAGTTTATGGTCAAGTGCAAGATCAGTAGGTACGAGCTGAAAAAAAATGAAGAGGGGTATAGACTAATATCACATAGAAAGAGTCTCTAACCACCCGCCGAGTCGTAGGCTAGTGAGATATTCCAAATGGGTCGATCCATCTTCTCTGACAACTAATTCCTCCATATCCCGGAGGACCTTCTCAATGTATTCCCCTGCACCACTTAGTTTCATTATGATTGCAATCGCACGATGGATTGCAAGGAGACGGGAAGAGGGCAGATCGATCGAACGAGCGGGGCTCAGTGTTAGTGTGCGAGTCACGGGAAACAAAGGGTCCCGTAAGAAGGGGACCTGCTCTGTCGAGTCAATCCTATACTGATACGGTACACCGGTGGGTTCGAAACATATCTGGAACTCGCCGAATAACCGGTGGTAGTCGAGCGTTAAGGTGAGGGCATTCATAGGGCTATCGATTTTTGGGCCCTCAATGAGATGACCGATGCCGGGATTGAACATTTCTAAGATTTGGAGAACATTTTTCTTTGAAATACTCTAAGCACCATATTAGAATGATCGAAATAGTATAGTATCCCCATATTTGTACATACTAATTCCGTGTCTTCAGAAGCTACCGTTGTCAGAGAGTGGGGTAAAATGTGGGCAACCTCCAAGTATTGGAATTGATGACTAGGCTCATCCTTTAGTAGCTTCCCGTCATCGTCTACACAGGACTCCCCATTCTCTGTGAAACGATTTCTGGCTGTTACTCTGTCAAATTTCCGAGAAACAACACATCGGTGGTGGTCACGGGTAAGGCAACTCCGTCTTAGAACAGATATATGCTGCTTTGCTCCGGTCGGAGTAGAATCCTGTAGCGACAATAAAGATGTAGGCGTTGGTTGCGGTGTCTTGACAGAGGCAGCCCTAACTAGAATGACAGATTAGCACATACTTTTTTATAGCGATATAATCGACTAAGTGACACACGGGGTAGTAGAAAGTTGCCAATGATGAAGTCAGCGAAATTCTCAATTGCCTTTTTCAGAATATTGATTTGCTCAGGTTCCCATGAAGCCCAATCATCAAAGTAGGATATGGCGGAAGTAATATCAAAGTCCACCAAGGGCCTCTCCTTTGAGCACAGATCCTCGTAGATGTATGACAGAAAAAATATCAAGAAAGTATCCAGAGACACAACGTGTTCGAGAATAGCGTGTATAAGCGCTGCAGGCTTATATCCCTTCCGCACGGTCTGCTTGACGCCATAATGTCGCACAAGCTTGATCACAAAGTCTTTTGCCGACTCACGTTGTTGTAATGTTAGCGAAAAAAGCATCGAAAAATCCAGAGCACGCTCCAAAGAGGACTGATGACGGCGGGTGGCCATCGTCGTATCCCTTGGTGTGGCTGGCTGGGCTTAGGATGAGAAAGGAAGAATCGGGTCCAGGCGTGTGTCAAGATGACTCATCGGGTGCTGGCTCCCCCTGAGCTAGGCGTAGACCAGCCCTACGGGGCTTGTCACCACTGACCAAAAGCCACCGTCGCGTACGAAACACCGAGCAGTATCTATTTTCACACCATACGCGATGAAGAAACCTAATTCTCGATCCTCATGAATCTGCTTAAGGTTGAGGCAATTGTTGAGTCACATCGCCTCCTTTATTTATGTTCTCGAAAGTCTCATTGCTCACCGGCAATTCTGTGTATTCCTACGTGACTCTGTACTATGTCGAGAAATCCATTGAATGTGATTAGCTCATATAGCTGGGCTCCACGGGAATATTTCCAGGTTTTATTTTTATGGTCCCAACGGATTTTCATACTCTCGTGAAGCTTGAAACTTGTCAAATTGATCCCTAGTTACTTTCCGAAAGCTCAAGCATAAATTCCCTTTTGGTTGTTTCGGTGACGCCAAATCTCAACTTCACCTCCACCGCGAATCACCCCAACTCGCATCGAAGAAAGGAGATTGTGAGCGGCGTTGGAGTGAGTATAGATACCACCATTGAACATAGCAGTGGCGTCCTTCCCAATGGCCGATGAGATGAGGGTTTTACCACCAGGGTGTTCCGTGATAAATTTGCTCACATCGTGAACAACACCAGCAATGGCAACTAGAGCTTTTCCCCTTTGAGTTTCTGCAATGAAATCGTCCCAGTCGACAACAGGCAGCTGGTCCAGAGGAATACCCCAATCAAGTTTAGCGCGCTTCTGGTCGAGCTTTTTCTGTAGTTGTTGCACACGGCCCTTCTCGATTTCGTTGGCTCGGAACTGCTTGAGGTTGGTTGCTAGACCGAGCTGTTTCCACACCCAGATTGACCACTTTGTGGGATCATACTGCCACCATTCGATGGCATTTCGGTAGTCAGAGGGAAACTGGTTATAGTTTAGTAGGTGCAGAGTGAGTACAGGGGACAGGACCTCCTTGCCTCGTGGTGGAAGTTGTGGTAGCCTTCTCCGAGAGTGATCAGTGCGGTAACGACGTGATCGCGAGGTGAGTTCCTGTCATCGAATGGCTAGTGCGTGTTAAAGTGAACGTGACTATGACAAGAACAGGATATGGACAATGACTAACCTGCTCACCCAACCAATGGGCGAGAGAATTGACGCAGAAGGTGGCTTGCTGGACAAACGAGAATCGAAGAATTCCGGCATATACAAGACCACCCTTCCAATCACCCCATCCCAGGCCAGCAACAAACATAGGGAACAACATCCCGAAAACCAAGATGACTGATCCATAGTTCTTATGCTGCCAGACGACGACGGGGTCCTCATTCAAATCGGAGATATCGGTCCTACCACGGTTTTTCGGGTTCTGGTTCAGAACCATCCACATAAAATGCGAATACCAAAGACCCTTCATGACACTGTATGGGTCTTTGACCGTGTCAGTCCATCGATGGTGTGCCCGGTGTTTACTGCTCCACCACCGGATTGAACCTTGGACGGCGCCACCGCCAACACATGCGAGGAATATCCTAATTGGAAGGCGCCTGGAGATATCAGATATCAGTCAGTGCTTAATCCGAAGCAAAGCAGGGGTGAGGCAGTGGCAGACTTACGCTTCGTACGATCTGTGCGCCCATAGACGATGGTAGCCAGCAGTGATGCCTAGTCCAGTCCAGAAGTAGTAGAGAATTGCCCAAGCAGCAGTGACTGGTCTTAGCTGTGTATAGAATGCAGCGACGATGCCACCGACGGGTACGATCAGGATCAGGGTGGTGTTGAGCCAGTTGACATGCTGGTACCAGTTACCGAGTGTGACAGGCTTCTCGCTGATATGCTGTTTCCCACTACTTGACTCGGATTTGGCCATTGTAGTAGTGGAATCGAAAATCGTGGGTCTCTGGCAAGTGTATGCAATTCTGGGATTGAATTGATGACTGGGAGGATTTGAAAATAGGGTCAGATTCATTATTTAACATAAAGAACTCTCTGGTTATATCATACCAACAAGTCAATCGTCAGTTGTGTCGCTCCCAGCAAGAAAATGTTGAAACGTTGGGAATGTCAGGCAATCCAAGTTACAGATGTTTCTCCCTCCCCCCAACACTAAAATCAGCACAAATTGCCATTCAAAGACCAATTATCGGCGTAATATTTTTTTTGTCTTCATCAATAATTGATGCTTGACTCTTCATAAAATTGGAAGCAGGCTAGCAACTTCGCCACTGATTTGGCGCTGATCCACTCATCTGCCCCCGGAGTTACAGCCCGGAGCCCTGCTATACATATCATGAAGTATTGTGACATGTAAAGAGCGATATGAATTCTTTCCTCGGGAATGTATCTAAAGAATTGTTCTATATCTGATGGTTGATGTCACCCAGCGTTGGGTCCACGGGTGGTCTTAAGACGGCCCATGGGGTAAGAGTTGACCAATCTCTCTCTTAAATCATTCATGAAGACGGGACACAATGACATTTTAGATCCCCAAAATGATTGCTATCACATAATTATTGGCCGCTAGCCGCATCATAGAATGCCTTGAACCGTGAGCCCCGAGCAAGAAGACTGGAAGGGGTGTCGAACTCGACAACCTCTCCATAGTGTAGCAGAAGAATCCGATCACTATCTAGGATGGTATCCAGTCGATGGGCAATAGTGATCACCGTGCATTTTTTGAAGTTTTCTCGAATGACCTTCTGGATTAGACGGTCGGTAGTGACATCAATACTGGATTCGAACGATGAGCCGTTAGTACATCGTGACTTCCTGGAATTGTGGACCGAAAGGAAGGGAAGCGGCGACTTACTTGCTTGTGGCTTCGTCAAGTACCACAATCTTGCATATCTTGAGCGTCGCTCTAGCCAAGCAGAACAACTGCTTTTGTCCATGAGACAAATTGGCCTGCTCCATTTCGGCGTCAAGACCGCCTTTCTCTTGGATTATGTCTGACAGTTGAGCAGAGGAGAGCGCACGAAGGATACTCTCATCGTCTGACAACCCGTGGGGATCCATGTTCTCGCGGACAGATCCTGGTAAGAAGCAAGGTTCTTGCGGGATTGCATTCATTGCCGTGCGAACAGTATTAGCCCGGATCGTCGACGTGTCGATGCCATCAATGACAATACTCCCTTCGGCCAAATCAATCATCTTGAATAATGCCATCATTAACGAAGATTTCCCGCTAGCATCGAGAACCAGAGTTAGCCTTGATACTTTGGGTCGATTGAATGTTGATAGATAAAACAGGGCTCACTAACCTTCCTGTCCTACCGCATACCCCGATCTTCTCCCCTGGTTTGATATCCAAGGTAATCCCGTGAAGGGCCTTGACTGTACCGTTCCTGGACGTAGAAGTGTGAGCACAGGTTAAGAAAGGGCCGATTTGGAAGGGATGATATAAGGAATTAGGAAGGGAATTTTGACTGACTTGTACGTGGCAGTGAGATTCCTGAATTCGACATGGCCCCGATCCGGCCAGTGCCTAGGAGGGATCACAGTCTCTGTAGAGAGTGCTTCGACCGGGGTCTCGGCTTCGAAATCTCTGACTCTCTCAATCGACGTCAGTGAGGTCTCAAACTCAGTCCATACCATGATGATATCCGTCAGCATGCCGCTCAAGCTCATGACGTTGGAGAGAGCAACGCCTGCGAAGCCAGCGCTGATCTTATCTTTCAACCCAATAATAAGACCGATCAGAAGGAGAACAAATCCCGCAGCCAAACAGTCCATTACCAATGCTAGCCATCGTTGGACACAGAACAAAAGGTAGAAGGGTATCTGCGATTTGGTCAAGTTTTGGTGGTTTTGACGAATGAAGTTCGATTGCCATCCAAAGGCACGGATGGTCGCTAGCCCTTCGATAGACTCCATGAACTGCGAACTAATGCGGACAAAAATCAGAGTTGACCTACGTTGCAATCGAAAAATTCAGGTATCAGGCTTTGTACTTACTATAGAGGCGCTTTGTTCTCCAAATCTATCTTCCGAAGCTGTCGTGATGTGCGCAGGTACACCTTCTGGAGTACGAACATGACCAGGAAGATGATAGGGTATGAAATTGCTACCCAGTACGATGAAGTCATGATCAGGAGTATCTGACCAAGCATGATGAGGCCACCTTTTATTAAATTTAGTGACATGATCATGAGCAGAAGGAAAGGGTTTGTATTTACTGCAGAATATATTCAAGAGGGACATGGGTAGCTCCGAGTCAATAAGCTGCATGTCCTGGCTGAACCTGTGTGTCCCGAGGAAATTAGAACCCGAAAGAGGGTTTGAATAATGACGGATTAACCGACCTGTTTATAAGAGAGCCAATGCTTGTCACCTGAATGTACGATATCGGTGCTCTGTCCTTGATATTAACTTTGGATCATGAAATAGCCCATTTTAGACTTACCGGAATGTTGTCTGTAGAATAGTCCAATGAAGGGATAGACCGGCAGACGAAACAACGTTGATGACGGCATGCCTGCAAAGAACATGTTAGTGGACGGAGCAAGTCGCCGAGGAGTGTATGATGAGAGATAACCCTACCATCCCAGAACTGCAAGAACGAGGAGACAAGAAGCCTGAAAGAGGGCATAGATCCCCATATACATGGCTTCATGATATCCAGGGTGTTTCTCATTGTTATCAGTCCACCACTTCGCCCAAACATCTTCACATGTGAGTTAGTATGATAAAAGAACAAAAGGGATATAATCTCAAGAAAGAGCGTCTTACATGGGAAACAGAAGAGAAAAGCGTAAGCGACGGCAATTATCACGTAAGCCATGGACGAGAACCTGCCGATGGATAGCATATAATATACGATCACATTTGTGGTCTTCTTTGGCTCTGTTGCTGTCGAACTTGACCCTTTCTCAGACACAGCAACTTGTAGTTTTTCCTTGGTCTCTGAATTGTCGTCTGTGATTGGTGATACTTCCTGATTTTCAATTTCTGTGGTAGAGCTGTGAGCCTCAGACGGAATAGTACGCATTAGATAGCTGTCAAGTTGAGAAAGATCGGAAAATGACCCCTGTTCCACAATTTGACCATCAGATCCGATGCAAATTATGTGATCAGCATAAGCAGCGTGGTGTACTGAGCGTTGAACCAGGGCAGTTAGTCAATCCACCTTCACAGGATGGAAAAGGAATAGAGCATGAGAATCTCACCGGCATGGGTTGCCAAGACTGTAGTACTGGCATTATGTCGTAAGAGCCCATCTGGTCCTAGCAAGCGCTGGAGAATCTTGGCTTCGGTGGTAGCGTCAAGACCACTCAGAACATCATCCACAATGATTACTTCACGTCTTGCAAAAATAGCTCGCGCAAGTGACTGGGAGACGTTCTGTTAGAGGATTTTACGGCACATTGTATTGTCCCATTACGGGAGAGGTAAAAAGAAGGAGAAGAGAAATAGGATGGGGGTTTACGGGGGAGATGGACATGAAGTAACATACCACGCGTTGCTTCTGACCGCCGCTCAGATTAACACCTTGATCGCCCAACTTTGTGTCGTTTCCATCACGGAAATGGAGCACATCCTCGTCAAGCGCACAGGCATGGAGGACAGTCTGGTACCGCTTTTCATCAAAGTCCGAAAATGCTACAATATTGTCCTTCAAGGTTCCATCCATGATCCAGGCCGTTTGATCGCAATATGCAAAATCTGCACTCGTTGCGACGACCTCACCTTCTGAGGCCGAGATTTCACCGAGCAGTGCATTAAGCAAAGTGGTTTTACCACAGCCAACGGGCCCAAATATCATGGTCAGCTTTTGCCTTGGAATGGCAAGGCTGATGTTTTGAAGCACAGGGCGTGCACTTCCAGGCCAAGTAAACGTGGCATTGCTCATAGAAATGGCAGTGCTGGATGAGTATCCAGTTGCTGCGAGACCATTCTTTTCGGCGGCAGAGATTTGCTCAAGCGCTGGGATGGTAGTTGTGGAGGATACAATTCTTCTTGAATCCGGTCTTGGCTCTGTCAGTAGAAACTTCTGGATGCGTTGGAAACAAGAAACCATGGAGGCTAGTTCTGGTGCGGACTGAAATAGCATGCTCAATGGCTGTGAGATCAGTGTAAGCAACGACAATGATGAGAACATCCGACCGGCATCTAGTGTGATGTGGCGTGCGTGATCAACTGCAATAAAAACTGCAAATGTGAGAACCGGTGAGATCATCACGGGCGTGAAGCCTAACTCATCGTTAGGGGACTCATCATGTCGGAGATTATAAAGAAAAGGTCTATCACGAACCCATCATCATTGCACCGATTTCCCACCATCGGAACCCTGCGGCTGATTCAAGTTCCTTCTCCCTCGACCGTTGTAACAGATTCATCAATATGTCAGCTAGGCCAGACATCTTCAAACCTTTCATAGAAGAAAGAGTGCTTGAGGTTATCCCTATGGACCATCAGCCTTTTGCTGAGCTGCAAAGATACAATTCAAAAAAAGCAACGTACCAACCCGTTTTTCAATCATCTCCATCCAAACTTCCTGCTGATGGCCAGCAGATGCCCCGATTTTCATGGTAAGGACAGCACATACTAGATTTCAAATTAGGATTTTCAAAGACCATACAATGATTAATTTCCGCGAGATTACCAGATGCAATGACAAGCGAGGGAACAACAGCGACGCCGACTTGTCGCTCCAGGAGCCAGGCTGCAAAGGCAACTTGAACAGTATTTGCCCAGATTTCATTCATCATCCGTAGACCACCTACAATCCTCTCTACATCAGCGTTCATGATGGTCAAGGCGGAGGACTTGTTTACGGCTGAGATGTCGAGATCGAGGGTCTTGCGGTAAATGACCGACACCAATGCCCCTCGCACACAAGTAATGAATCGATACGTTTGATGCCAGTACCATGTGGTAGTCATCTGAAAGCAAATTAGACATCAGAAGGTAGGGAGAGCTATATGAGAGAATTGGTATCTTACAGCAATTCCCACATACACAATTGCGTAAGCACCGAGAAGACCGTAGCCGATATTCCGCTCGGGTTGTGTGTCAGGCGCCTTGATGTAGTTCACCATCTGAATCAAGAGTAGAGGCTGAACCAGAGTCAAGGCGATAAGACATAGTCTGGGTAGGAGTGGGCTTAAAAGACGGATCTTTAAAGCGCTGAATGTGGACAATAAAAGAGCATTCTTTCCAGTCTTGGACGCTAAAAAGGAAAAAGAATATATATTAGATACAATGCCTAGTGGGTGAATATGAAGGACAAAAAAGGTACCTTGCTCCCAAACAGTCCACAAGTCCTGCTCCAGGGTCACGGAAGAGAAGCCTGCTGGCATGGGGAATAGATCTTGAAAACCGAGCTCGCGCACATAGCCCACCCGGATAAGTTTGTTGATCCAGAGGAAGAAAGTTTTGGATATTATCCCAGCAAAATCTTCGGGACTGCTCTTGTGATCATGCTCCTGAGCCAACCATCTTGTTTTGGGGAAAGACTCCGCGATAATATGTATGCCTCTCATCACAAAAGTGGCTGTAAAGACCCCTGCAATACTTCCCTTCACATTGGCTAGCCATAGAGATCGTACCTGAGCGCCATCAAGTAATATGACTAATAGTAGATAGCCATTGATCAGGAATGATGGGCGTGTGCTCTTTCTATGCTCTGCATAGGTGGTAAGTGCCAGGATAAGCGCTCCTATCAAGTTCAATGTGGTGGCAGCGATTGACACCTTTGTACGGTTCTCGGGCGCGAAGCAATATAGAACCAATAGAGCAAGTTGGAGGGAGGCAGAGATTATCGCTGATGTCTTCAAAGGAAGGCAAAGGAAAGGATTTGCCTTGCAGTTAGCCAATGGTATTTCCTGTTACGCCCCTGCAACCTAACGATAGGTCTTTCCACTCACCAATTTTATCCCCAATAAAGACCACCCGGTCACTAGGTTAGGTTTCTGCCATAGTTGGTAATATCTGCCAAAAGCGAGTAGGAGAAAAATAGACGATGGCAGAAGTGAGAAAATTGACTGCTCGAAAAGCAAGGTGAAGTCGAATGAACGGCGACAAGGTTGCACTGCTGGGCCCCAAACATTTTCGGAGGCAAAGGAGCATGAATTTGAAGACATGACGGCAGCGGCTATGGCTGAGAAAGGTGAGACGTAGCTGAAGCAGTTGGCGTGGAAGGTAAGAAGAATATGGCAGATAATTACTATAAGGGCCTGGTGGACATGGGCTTGCAAAGGCGGCGGCGGCGGTTAGTTTTGGTTTTCCTTTTTGGAAAGACACATCACTAACATAAAGTGGGAGGCTACCTAGATACTGACACACCTACCTGGACTCATGCGTCTGAGATAACAGACTCAAAGCTTTAGATCGGCATGCGGAGACGGGGCTGCATCGGGACTGATTCCTTTGGAATCTCAAATGCCAGATAGCGCATGCGTGTATGAGGCCATAAACCGTACGTTAGTTATCCATACCGGGTTTACGGATAGGACTCGATGCAGCAGTAATCCTTCACGGGCTAGAGTATCGAGATACTCAGGTATCGTCTATTACTGCCTATAACTAGTATACGCACAGCGGTATTGTTCACATGCAGTAAGCGCCAAGAGATGCAGGTGGGGGCGAATCCCGTCTTGGAAGCCAATAGCAACCCTCCTCAACGGCTGATCTGATCTGCGGGGTTAGCGGGCCATATTCCACCCGTCCCACCTTGAATCCGTCTTACAACAACCCAATGTAGTCAGAAACATACTTTGCCTTGAGCCCCACCGAGGGAATTGAAACATACCGAAGAGGATCTGGCAACAGGGATGCCCGTCGGGGGCCGTCGGGAGGAGTAATTGAATGAGACCTGTGCGGTATGGACCAATACGACACGAAATATGGAACTTTATCATGCATCGGTATCAGACTGACACCGTGGTGATGAAGATATTTGATCTCTTCTTCGTCGGCCGACAGCCATAATCGTGTTATCCTGATTATTCTTTATTCTTTTACCTTGAACAATAGTCAGACAATATGGCTTCCCCTCGCAGCGCACTTTTGCTCATCGACATCCAGCAGGGCTTCTCGCACCCAACACACTGGGGAACGCAACGCTCAACACCGCAGTTTGAAAAAAATGTAGCTGCCTTGTTGGCAGCTTTCCGTGCCACTCCTGGTGCCCATGTCCTACATGTCTGTCACCATTCTA
This sequence comes from Penicillium sclerotigenum, assembly GCA_928213465.1. Taxonomy (NCBI): domain Eukaryota; kingdom Fungi; phylum Ascomycota; class Eurotiomycetes; order Eurotiales; family Aspergillaceae; genus Penicillium; species Penicillium sclerotigenum. The sequence goes on along the minus strand of CAKMRK010000742.1, from coordinate 21,650 downwards.
CCTTCCCCGGCTCTCCTTTACACCCATCCAAGCCCGATTCCGACTTCATGCCATACGCACAGCCCATCGATGGTGAGCCTGTCTTTGCAAAGACCACCAACTCGCCCTTCGTCGAGACAAATCTCGCAGAGGTCCTGCAGAAGCTTGACTTGCAACGTCTAGTGGTCATAGGACTGATGACGGCACATTGTGTGAGCACAACGCTTCGGGCCGCGTCTAACTTACGGGTGGTCGATCATGGTTATGGCTGTATAGTGAAGGATGGCAGCGAGCCCCAGGCCGAGATTCTTCTTGTGCAGGATGCCACTGCTACCTTCAACGTGCAATTTGAGGGGAAAGACTACGACGCCGAAGCTGTCCATGAAATCCACCTTGCTACTATGAAGGACGAGTTCTGCGACCTTGCCACCACCCACCAGGTCCTTCTCAAAATGCAGGCCTTTCGATCTGAAAGTGGGGTAAAGACTCCTGTCAAGGGTGAAGGTTTTGCAGGATCTTCGATTCCTTCGTTGGTGGGCAGGACCAATCAAAGAAGCAGGAAAGCGATGAATTTAAGCCATCTATAAACTAGAACATGCATGTCAGACAGTGATGACCGAGCAAGTCCTGACTTCATAGTTATACGCAACACACTTCCGAATTTAGTCAATGCAAGAATAATGGGCCACGTATACGACCTTGTCATGTCATTTTAGTAGTCTTTTTTTAGATGACTTTCGGACTTCTTTTTCTGAATATCTTTCTACAGTTTATTTTTTAAGACTTCTTTCTTTAGATATGTCCTCACATTCTCAAACTTTATAGGTAGATAGCAGGAAAAGGAGGGGAAATCCTTTAAATTTGCAGATGAAACGATGATTATTTGGCTGTGCAACGCGTTAGCCGTGGCAGAAAATAGGTGGAATTGTCCCATAAAGCGACCCCGATGATAGTTTACACATCCTTCTTCCGTGTCCATCTGTCTCAATGTATGTGTTCTTCAATGTAAGACCAAATTGCCCCTCCTAGCCCCTCTATTTGGCACGGGGTGCCACGGATCCTACCAGGCCCCTCACTAAGCCTTCCCAGGTTGAAGGTAAGGTGGGGGCTGAAACTCACCTGCAATGAAATGCCACCAAAGTACCAACCACGTAACGCACTATACTCTTTGAATTATTCTTTGAATATAAATCCTAAATTATAAATCTAGAGTTACTAATTCTGTTTGTATGTGGGTAGTCTGAACTGAGAAGGTCTGTGCCCTCGAAAGCCTCAAAGCTTAGCGGTATTTATTGCATTCGTTTAAGCACTGCAACGCAGATCCACCCGGGGGCACACACCCTAATCTGACCATGGTTCGGTTCAGAATATTGTAAAATACTATAAAGCACTGTAAAATACTGTAAAACTGCGGACGTTAATACAGACAGATGTACATTTGTCATGAAGACTACATAATCGGCTAGTATCATCCCTCGAATGCATATCAATGTACTTTCGACCTATAGAAGGGACGACAGAAGTCCCCCATCCGGCTTATATACGTGTTGCCGGCCTTGCATATGTACCACAACAAATTTTCCTTCAAGCCGCTTGTCGACGTGGTTGTTGGCTCTGCATATACGCCTATGATTTAGTCTTTCTGTATCTTTTCAGTGGAGGGGCTAACTGACGCAGCATCCCTCATTTTCACATGCTAAGATACCACCTTTTTTAACCCTGGTTTCTGATCTCAGATCTGAAGTTCGTCAAGCTTGAGGTGCATTTGGCATGTGCGTTTATAGCAGTTAGAGCCTGAAATAAATTAATTATATTTCCTGATATCTTGTGCAGCTTATTCTATTAACTATTGACATGGTAGAAATAGCCCCATAGAATAAATTCTCAACATAAACAGAGGGCCAAAACTTGGTGGGTCCGTATCTCTCCTGTAAATGCTAGTGGTATTTGAAATACGCCGACCGAGATTGGAAGGACCTTGATATAACTGTAGTTAGTTAGTCTTGGGGCGAAGGGCCACTCGTCCAGCACGGACAGTAGCATACTAGTGGGTTTGTCGGTATAAGCCGCGAAAGCCACCCAATACGCTGGCTTCTTCAAAGGTCCACTTGTATACATATTTGCTTATGTCACATGAAGTAAACTCAACCGTTAGAGCAAAAGGAGAAGGCTAGGCTGAAGACTGCAGATAGGATAAAGTGCATATCAATGCTTCTAAGACCAGACATGATTTATATGATCATATTATCCCAAAGTCAATATCTTATCAAATTAACGGAGATCAGTGGTTTGACCTGAATACAGGCAGTCTGAAAGGGTTTCTCTGAGATCCTACGAGAACCTGTATTTGTCACTGAATTCATCTACGAAGGATCTAGTATGCAGTAGCCAAAACGCAAATGATGCTTTCCGGTTGCAGCCTTGTGTGAAACCTAAGCCTTGGTTGATATGCACACTCACTCCGCAGTTCGGCTAAATGTGTCCCACACTTTCTCCCCCTCCCCTTCACAGAGCTCCCCCGTTTTAGAATGAAGACAAGTGACTGATTAGGTGTTCTGCTGCGAGCGGAGGTATGGATAAATGGCCTTACTCCACATCGGCCGCATCTTGTAATCGCCCAGCTTCTCCGGCATGCTCTCGATAGCGTCAGCTAATGCGGGCCCATTTCCCTCATCTCTGACCTCTCGTAGTGTAGTCATGTACGAACGAACACAAAATATAACAGCACGCGATTTTGTCAGTCGTGTCAACGTTTGATGCTCCACTCGAAGGTAACAATCATCGAGGTTGATAGGCAGCGGCTCTGTGGGTAACTGATGACCTTGCTCTGGATAGAAGTTATTGCCATCCATGCGGAAAAGATCCCGGCCATCCGTCTGGAGGCTCCACTGTGCAATGTCAGTCGGTGTCGGAGTCAAGGCGAGAACGGCCGCGGCAATATCCAACTAGCCGCATGTAGAAGTCAAAAAAATGGTCCACCAGGTTTAGTCTTACATTCATTCTTCCAACAAAGGAACCTCCTTCCAGCCGAGCAAGGAACCGGTCTGCTCCTTTGCCAATACGAGCTTCATAGCCAGGCACGGGCTGGTGTATCTCACGCATGGACATGCCAACCCGGGATGGGCTCAGAAACCCACCAGGAAAGCATGCGATGTAACCTTGTAGTCTCAGCTCATTGTCAGAATCGGGACACATAATGTAAAAATCTTCTTCAACGTTCTCGCCCAAGTTACGGAGCATAGTCATCGGGTCCAGCTGACTGAGGTTGACGGAATACCATTGGCCGGTAACCTTGTTGTACAAGGAATCTCCACGCAGGTCAAACATGGTGGGGAATCGCCGGGGCAGGAAATCCATGATTTCCTGATATAGCTCCACAATTGCTGGATCAACAATTGGGTTGCTACCAAATGCCTCATTGGGGTTGCTCTGCATGACCTGCTTGCGCTCCTCGATTCGGTCGACGTAACCTCGGTCTATTCTGATCCACTCATCCTTAGGCATTTTCTTGATGCCTGTATTGGATGGGAATGTCTATAGTCAGATAAAATACGCTTGGTTTTGGCTCGAGGAGATGTGGCCCACCCATTGAGACGTGCGGCATGGTTTTGAAAGGCCGGTAGTCGATTGGATTGACTGCACGGTAATCAAAGTCATTGAGCGGCGAAACTTTACCATTCTCGGGGGAGCTTTTGCTGTTACTGCGTTCCCGGTGCTTATTGGGGTTCTAAGAAAGGCCTGATTAGCATAATATTGCTAAGATTGGGGTCTTCTAATCAATGAAAAGGAAAAAGAGAAATGGAAATGGGGTAAAGACCGTTTTCATGCGTTCTTTCTTATGGGCCACATCCATGGCGAGTACAATGAACACAATATAGGCCAACATTCCAATTATTGCAACTATCATGGCTGCAGTGGTGCTATTGGTCTCTTTGAAAAATATCTCTGAGAAAACACTGCCATAGTTGTATCGGAACATGTTGCGTTTTGGAGATTAACACTGCAAGATGCAAAATCACTTGAGACACAGAGAGGGATCAAAAATGAAGACTGTGGATCACGTTCTGGAAGTCAAGTTTGGGCTCTGATGACCTTGCGAACTAATAGTTTATATACAAATGCTCAACGATACCTTCTCACCCTGACCAGCATGAGAAAATTTCGAAGCTCACCAAAGCAGGATATTTCATGCCGTCCCTGATACATACAGTATAGACGGGGTATGCTACAGAAAACACCCTCCATAGAATTGCAAATATTGATTTTAAGACATGCAACCGATTGAATTCCGGTCACTATACAATAGCCCCCACGAGAATAAATAGACCCACCCTGTTACCGGATCTACTCAAAGGCCATGTCATAGTGTAGTACCCCAATCCTTCAATATGATCTAATAATTTGGTCTAGATGGAGGGACAGAAGGATCTAGCGCACGGCAAACGATGGCCCTATCAGGGAATTCCCATGTTTTCTATTTGGGGAGCGACAAATGAAGAATTGCCCTGACACGGACTCCCGTCGGGGATAGAGAAGATTACCCTCTAATAGGGAAATCATGGTACAATCATTGTAGCTTGTACTGCATATACAGATCCAGAAAGTAATATCGGAAGGGGCGAGGCGACAGTCTACCGGTATCGAATAACAACTATACAGGGCCTAATATACGAAGTTCTATAATTGATAATAACTATTGATAATTGTAAGAACCATACGTCTGAGTCGGGAGAAGGATGGCTTGTATGTAATCTATTCAGTGAAAGTCGTACATGTTGTTTATGTAGGTATGTATGTATGCTTGCAATACTGAAATATATCCGGGAGTCTGACAATGGGCAAATCCTTTTCCATAAGACTGATCACAAGGCTTTAAATGGTGGCTATAGTACGGTTCTCATTATAAAGAAGTGTTAGCATTGTTGAAATCCTTCAGATACAATGGGTTCCGGGTCGACACAACAAGCTCCTCCAGAGGTAGCAGCAGTGATAGCAGAGTTGAAGACGGATGAGGAGTTTCTATCCTCGCGCATCCAGAAATGCTACCCATGCAATGCATTGCAGGGCCTGTTGATGAGCTACTCGTCCAGCCGCTCCCTTTGTATCTTGCAATATGTCTTGGATCTTCCCCCCGAAATCGACCTTCCACGTTTTCAAGACGCGTGGAATCGCGTTGTTGCATCCTGCGAAATTCTTCGCACCCGGATATTTATGACTAGCATCGGAGTCATACAAGTTGTCATAGATGAAGTTCCCCTATGGGCCTCTGATAACTCTCTTGCGGTATATCTGAACAAAGATCTCGACGTCCCCATGGGATACGGTTTACCGCTTTCTCGATCGGCCCTAATCGGACAGCAGAAAGGAGCTACTGACCGATTCTTTGTTCTCACTATTCATCAATCTATCCACGATGGCCATACCTTGACTGTGCTCTTGAATCGCCTATGTTGGGAGTATCAGGGCTCCGACCAGTATCAATTGGACGAGATTGAATCTGTGCCTCTCAAAGCCTTTGTTCAGCAATCATTTAAACCCCATGAAACATCCAGAAAAGCAGTCCACGCCTTGAAGCAGGCAACAATATCACGCGATCCTCTGACTGCGGGAATTGACTGGGTTCCAAACCAGGTCCACGCAGCGTCCATTGTGGAGGAAGAAGCATTTATTGTGGGGCTGGACACATCAAATGCCCAGGCCTCGAATATTTTACATTCAGCATGGGCTATTGTCCTCAGCCTGTACGCACAGTCAGCGGACGTGACGTTTGGGACCATTCAGTCACACCATGAAGAAATCCTTGCTAGCGCGACTGGTGGATTTACTGGGCCAGAGTTGTCTTTGGCGCCAGTACGCGCAGAATTCAATCGGGAGGATGCCACAATGAAACTGCTTTCACAAATGCAGAATATCATGGAGAGCGAAAATAGCTCCGGAGAGATTGATGTCGATGGTGATACGCCAAGGGAAACATTCTCCAGCCTATTGTGCATCAGAGCACCCATCAAAAAGGTGTTTCAGTGTGGTGGCCATACCATGAACTTGTTCTGCCCGCAAACCCGAACGTATCCGTACCCACTTCTCTTGGAATGCTATGCTCAACAAAGTCTACGTGTGGTGGCACATTTCGACGAGTCAATCTTTTCTCTCAAGCGCGTTAAAGATTTACTTCATCAGTTTGTGCATGTTTCGCGACAACTGGCGATCACATCCCCAACACAGAAGATCCGCGACATCGAAGTTATAAGCCCTGAGGATAAAGACCAGATTTGGAAATGGAATGGTCAACCTATTACTTCAATGAATCGATGCATTCACCATGTCTTCGAAGAAGTTGCGGCACGATCACCAGATCGCATAGCCATCAGTGCATGGGATGGTGAACTCACCTACAAGAACCTCGACGAGCAGTCTAGTAGACTTGCACACGTACTACGAGAAATTGGGGTGGGGCCAGAGGTCATTGTCGCGTTATGTCTGGATAAATCAAAGCAGGTCCTAGTCTCAATACTCGCCATCCAGAAGGCCGGTGGCGCGTGCCTTACATTAGACACCCAGCAGCCTGTCACTAGACTCAAATCTATCATCACCGATGGCGGAGTAAGCATCATGCTGGCTGATCAATTGCACATGTCGCTCTGCGAAAGCCTGGTGCCTCGCGTCCTTTGCGTGGATGAGGAAGCACTGAGATCCCTTATCAAACGCCCTGCCTTGGGGAACCGTGCGGCGCCTATAGAGAATGCCAGTCCGGTCAATCGGGCATTTGTTCTATACACTTCGGGAAGCACTGGTACTCCCAAGGGAATCGATGTCCCGCACTCAGCAATGTGTACCTCTGTATTCGCGATAGGAAAAGCTTACAACGTCTCATCTGACTCGCGCATTTTCCAATATTCTAGCTATGGTTTCGATGTTAGTGCTGGTGACATGTTCCTTGCAGTGCTTCACGGTGCTTGCGTCTGCATACCCTCTGAATATGACCGTGTGAACAATTTGGAGCGATCCATTTGCGACTTCCAGGCAAACTGGCTGTGTACAACACCTTCTGTGTTGGGACTTTTGAACCCTGACAAGGTTCCATGTCTCAAGACAGTAGCCATCGGTGGGGAGGCTCTTCCAAAGCACATAACTCTTCAATGGGCGCCACGAGTTCGATTTCAAACAGGATATGGGCCCAGCGAAACGGGGGTTTTTACCTCTGTTATGCAGGTTCAAAACAACCAGCATCCTAACTCCAACATTGGACATGCCGTGGCTTGTCACCACTGGATTGTCCACCCAGATGACTGGAATCAGCTAGTACCACTAGGCTGCCCCGGGGAATTGGTGATTGAAGGGCCAACTGTTTCTAGGGGTTATCTCAACCGCCCAGACCTCACATCCAGAGTCTTCCTCCGTCAGCCTGTGTGGTTTGACCGACAGCAGTCTCGGCTACCATCTCGTTTCTATAAAACAGGGGATATTGTCAAGTACGATGACGATGGAAAGCTCATTTTTGTGGGTCGTAAGGACTTCCAGATCAAATACCATGGCCAGAGAATCGAGCCAGCAGACATCGAGTTTAATATCAGCCAACATCAGCTGGTGGTTGAGGCTGTGGTGCTATTCCCGTCTGACGGCCCGTACTCCGGCCGGCTTGTTGCTGCTGTTGCAATGGAGCAAGCCCTACTCCCACCTTCGCATGATGAACCTGTCGTCATCATTGACCCTGACACGCTACAACGGCATCTTAAGAAAGTGCGTATACACACAGAGAAGGAGCTTCCCCCATTCATGTGGCCAACAGACTGGCTTCTTATGTCTAAGCCACCCTTGACCACGAATGGCAAAATGAATAGGAGACAGATTCTTAACTGCGTGGAAAGAATGGCAAAACCCGCAGCCCAGACCGAAGAGTTGTCTCCACCCACTTACTATCCTACAAGTCAGAATCAGTTGAATCAATGGCAGCAAGTTATACAAGCGGAGTGTAGTGCCGTTCTACATGCCCAGGTTTCAGAAATCTCAATGGACTCCTCATTTGTTAGCCTTGGTGGAGACTCGCTTACAGCGATTCGACTCGTCACAGTCTGTCGAGAAAAAGGTGTTCGGCTTGATGTGAGAGATATTCTAAGAGGCATCAAGTTGGAAGAATTGCCCTGCAGTGGAGTGGAAGATTCCTTGCTAGTTTCACTCCCGCATAAACAGCGCGAGCCAGATGTCGAGATTCGAACTCAATGGAGTGAACCCCACGAAGGGCAGGGGGGTGTCACGGTTGAGAGTGTCTCCAGTATCAGCGGCATTCCTATCCAGGATATTCAAGCCATACACCCATGCTATCCCATCCAGGAAGGAATTCTCCTGAGCCAATCTAAGAATCAGGCCCTCTATCAGACAACACACACATTCGAGATCACGAGTGGTGGAGATCGAACATCAACGATGGGTATTCAAAAAGTCACATCGGCGTGGAGCAATGTGATCCGGCGCCATGATGCACTACGGGTTATTTTCTTAGAGCTCTCCGCTCAAGAACAACCCTTTGTTCAGGTTGTCCTGCGGCATCCGTCAGTACAAGTTACCCAGCATACCAGCAAATTCGAGTTGCTCAACTGCCTGGAAGAAAGCTTTGCTATGTTGAAGCCTCCACACAGGCTTCGAATTGCACCCTTGAGGGAAGGTGTCTTCATCTGCAAACTCGAAATGAGCCATACTATAACGGATGGAGCGTCAATGGAGCTTATACTTCGAGATCTAGTCCATGCATGTGATGAATCAAATCCTCTGCCAGTGCCGCTGTCAAGGACAATTTATGGCGACTACATACGGTATCTCCGCAACCAGGATAAAGACGCAGGCATGAGATATTGGGTGAAGTACCTCAAAGATGCGAACGTCTGTAACCTGAAATTGCCGGTGCTAGCTCAACCACCATCGCCCCCAGTGCTCCAATCATGCAGCATTGATATTCCCGTGGACCAGACAACACGTGATAAACTGAGAGCGCAAAGTATGACTGTTGCAGATCTCCTTCAACTCACCTGGGCAATTCTTCTCGGAGCATACACTGACCAGGAGGAAATTTGCTTCGGATATATAAACTCAGCCAGGGCAGCGCCACTGAGTGGAATCGAAGATGTTGTTGGACCGTTTGTCAACCTAGTCACCTGTCGACTTGCTGTCAAAAAGGACCAAACTCCTCTCGAGTTGATGGCAACACAGAAGAATGACTTTATTGAAAGCATCCCTCATCAGCACGTCTCCATGGGAGATGTGATGCATGGCCTCGGCATGTCTGCGGTACCTCTCTTCAATACCTTGGTGTCTATTTTGAGACAAAGTAGCCCAGATCTTGGCTCAGAGTCTAAAACCTGTTTGAGGAGTATTGATGTCTATGATCCGACTGAGGTAAGTCTATAATTTCCTGGATCTTTCGTGACAGCCACACAAACAACCCTTGGATTACCAGATACTAATATATTCCGGCATAGTACGATTTGACGGTGACGGCATATCTGGCCCCAAGCACAGTGACGGTGCGTTTTGATTACTGGACAGACAAAGCCTCCAGTGACTCCATTCAAAGACTCGCTACGTCTTTCCGACATATCTTCCAGGCTACCATCTCCGCACCCTGTTCACCACTCAGGCAATTGAGGTTGACAAGTGACTCTGATCTCGTTGAAATTGAGAAATGGAACAACAAATTTCCACCAATAGTGGAAAATTGTATTCATACAGTGATATCTGCACAATCCCAGGAAGTCCCGCAGAATCAAGCCTTGTGCTCATGGGATGGTGAGGTAACCTATAAAGAACTGGAGGCTATTTCGAACATGTTCGCAGAGTCCCTGAGTAGCATGGGGATGCGGCCTGAGGTTGCTGTGCCTTTCTGTTTCGACAAGTCCCTTTGGGCTATCGTTGCGATGATTTCCATTCTCAAGGCGGGCGGTGCAATCGTTCCGTTAGACCCGACACATCCCATTTCGCGTCGCTTGGAGATATGTCGTCAGGTGGACGCCCGAATAGTTGTTGTCCCAAGTGGCCACAGAGCGCAAGCAGAGTGGTCCAATTCTCAGCTGAGCGTGGTGGAAATTTCCAACATCAGATATCAACAACTGTTGGCAGGAAATTCTAATCAGGCTGGTCTCCAAGCTACCCGAAGCTCACCAGCCGACAGCGCGTACATTACCTTCACCTCGGGTACAACTGGAGAACCAAAAGGGATTGTCACGGAGCATCGCTCTTTCTGCTCTGGTGTGGCAGCTCGGTCGCAGGCGATTATGCGATCCTCCGAGAGCCGGGTGCTGCAGTTCGCCTCTTTTGCCTTCGATACCTGTCTTGAAGAAATCCTGACCACTCTGATGGTCGGCGGATGCGTATGCATACCATCAGAGCAGGAGCGCCTTAGTGACTTGACCGGGGCTATCAAAAGAATGAATGTAAATGCTGCGGAGTTGACTCCCTCAGTGGCCAAGCTGCTGAGACCCGAAGATGTTCCATCATTGAAGGTCTTGCTTCTTGGCGGAGAGCAGGTTACTGCAGACCTTGTCATGCATTGGAGCGAAGCCGTCACGCTGATCAACTCATATGGGCCTGCCGAGTGCTCCGTGACAAGCGTTGTGGCTGATCCATATGAATCTAATTCCATTTCCCATGCGGGAAACATCGGGTTTGGAGTGGGAGGATTGACCTGGATCGTGAGCAGTAACAATCACGACCAGCTGGTTCCTATCGGTGGTGTGGGAGAGCTGTTGATTGAAGGACCAATCCTTGCTAGGGGATACCACAGCCGGCAAGATCTCACGGATACCAATTTCATCACGGATCCATCATGGGCAATGGAATCAAACTCACTTCCCCGTCGATTCTATAAAACGGGTGACCTTGTGCAGTATGCACCCGATGGATCCTTGATATGTTTGGGGCGCCGAGATGGCCAGATCAAGCTTCACGGCCAGCGCATTGAACTAGATGAGATCGACTCCTGTCTTCTTCTACATTCGCCGTGGAATGGTGGCACTGCCTCCTGCTTAGCAACCAGCCCCGGTGCCTCTGGCAAAAGCCTCATCGCCGCGTTCTTCTCAATCTCTCCTCGGTCTTGGCAGGCTGGGACTGACTTCAATATCCTACCACTGTCAGACAGTTTCCGAGAGCAGATTATTGAGGTGGAGGCCAAATTGGCATCTTCTCTTCCCGTATACATGCGACCGAACCTTTACATTCCTGTTGACAAGATTCCCACAAGCACGTCTGGAAAAAAATACCGAGCCAGTCTAACTAGAGCAATTGAAAGTATGTCTGGTTCTCAGTATATGGAGTATTCCTTGGCTACAGCATCAGGTCACCATCAGCCTGAGACTCGAGAGCAGACAATAATTCAAGAGCTTTGGTCAAGGGTCCTCAAGCTTCCGATCCACCAAATCGGAATATATGACGACTTTTTCAGACTTGGAGGTGATTCCATATTCGCAATGAAGCTTTCCGCCGCCGCTAGTAAGCAAGGTAACGTACTCAATGTCGCTGATATCTTCCAGTATTCTGTACTGCAGGAAATGGCGGAAAGACTGGCCAAGAGAACGAAGTTGAGTCTGCTCCGTGATCCGATGACATTATTTGAAAGCGACCCTCTACCATTCTCCTTGCTTCCAGGTAATTGGCCAAATAAAGCACTGGAGGAGGAGATTTCTACAACTTGCCAGGTTTCAAAAGAAGCCATCGAGGATGTTTATCCTTGTTCGGCTATGCAAGAGGGACTGATGGCGTTGTCCATGAGGCAAGGTAATGCCTATGTCGCACGGCTGATATACACGATCCCTGCCACGACGTCAACTAGTCGCCTCAAGTCAGCATGGAACCTGGTTGCTTCACACTATCCCCTTTTGCGGACACGCATCATACTTTCACGCCATCTTGGCTCTCTCCAGGTCGTGATAAGGCCAGATACCCCTGAAATTGACTCTGTGCCATGGAAGAATGTACAGTATTGTGATCTGGAGTCGTTCCTGAAGGAAGATGAGAAAACCTCTATAACATACGGTTCAGCACTGTCACGATGTGCTATTGTTACAATGCCAACCAAAGCCAGGCTCTTTATCTGGACAGTTCATCACGCTTTGTACGACGGCTGGCTTCTTCCAACAATTCTGAAAAAGACCATGCATGCATATCAAAATGAGGAGGCTGCGATCGAATGGTCAACAGTTCCTTTCCCTCGATTTATCGCATATCTTCAGAGCAGAACACCTTCAGACTCAGAGGAGTACTGGAAGTCACAACTTGAAGGTTTCCGACAAGTGGAATTCCCAACCAAGTATATTGCACCCGGCGTGCAAAATCATGAAGCCTCGAAGGCATATCACCAGATTAAACTTGACAATCATCGTGATCGACGTTTCACCACAGCGATAATCCTTCGCGCTGCCTGGGCTTTCCTTGTCAGCAGGTATTCAGAGTCTGAAGATATTACCTTTGGAGCTATTTCGAGCGGAAGAACGGCGCCTATCAAAGGAATTGCCGAAATAGGGGGTCCCACATTGACTGCTGTCCCTGTCCGTGTTCAATTTAATTGCCAGCAGCATGTGGTAGCCTTTCTCCAGTCTATGCAGACACAAGCCACTGATATGATGCCCCATGAGCATTCTGGTCTTCAAAATATCAGGAAACTGGGAGAAGGTTGTCTGGAGGCATGCAATTTCCAAAACCTTCTAGTGATCCAGCCAATGGACGAGAAGACCAATTCTGATGAAGAGGAAGGTATTCTTGGGGAGCAGGTCGATGAAGCTGCAGCAAACCCAAACTTCCACACATATCCTTTAGTACTTTCCTGCACATTTTCTGACGAGCAAGTGGACTTAGAAGTCATCTTCAATGGGTCAGCAATGTCACAGCCGCAAATTGAACGCCTTCTCCTCCACTTTGAAGCCGTTTTCCATTGTTTCCTGTCTATTGATGGCACCAAAAGGATGGCTGAGGTCGAAATGATCACAAGCCGAGATTGTTCACAGATCCAAACTTGGAATGAAAAGCCTCCCAAGAAGCAAGCTCTCCTCGTGCATGATGTAATTGCAGAACAGACTTTCTTGCAACCGGATTCTGAGGCCGTGCATGCGTGGGATGGCTCTCTTACGTATAAAGAGCTGGACCTATACTCTGCCCAATTGGCCCTGGTCTTACGGGAGGAGTATCACATTGGACCCGAAAAGCTAGTACCACTACTTTTCGAAAAGTCCGTCTGGGCTGTAGTTGCAATGTTTGGTGTCATGAAAGCAGGTGGTGGGTTCGTCCCTCTCGATGTGTCCCATCCGCTGGACAGAATGAACGACATCATTTCGCAATGCAATGCAGAGCTTGCTCTCGTATCTCCAACCACGTCAACTGTACCTGTCTCCACGACATTCAAACTTGAAATTTCGGAGAAATTTGTCCGGAGCCTACCCCTCTCAAGAAATTACAGCACCGAGATCTCAGATATCAAGCAACTCGAATACTCTTCTGAATTGTCGCAGTTCTACACTGACAGTATACGATCTCCATCACGGGGCCCAATGACAGAAAGTGCGGGCTCATCCCAAGAATCATGGCTACGGACGCCTCCCTCGCTTCTCACGGATTCAGTGGACCCGGATACTCCCAGCACGCTCGATATATCGACTCCAAAAAGCAACTTGACAAAACGGGCAGGTCAGCTAAGCCTTTCAATGTCGACGTCTGACCGCAGTGACCTAGAACTAGGTGATGGTGTTAAGCCTAGCAATGTCGTTTATGTTATATTCACGTCCGGTAGTACCGGGAAGCCCAAAGGAGTCGTCATCCAGCACGATCAATTTTGCTCGGGAGTGATTGGTCCCCGTCAAGAAGCTCTACTTCGTTCATATAAGAGTCGAGTCCTTCAATTTGCATCTTTCAGCTTCGACACCAGCTTGGAAGATATAATCACGACTCTCTTCTTCGGTGGATGCGTCTGTATTCCTTCCGAGGACGATCGCGTGAATGATATCGCTGGCTTCATCAACAGATCAGGTGCTAATACAGCCCACATTACGCCATCTTTCGCGAACACTCTATCTCCCCAGTCCGTCCCAGGGCTCAAGTATCTTCGTCTTGGCGGAGAAAGAATGACGCCCACTCATATCTCAAAATGGGCCCTCGCTGTGGAGTTGAGGAATGTCTATGGCCCCACAGAGACCTGCATTACGGCGACCTGTAGTGAGACAGTCACCCTCTCTTCAGACCCTATAAATATCGGTTATGGGGTTGCTGCTCTAACATGGATTGTCAATCCGGAAGATCATGACCAACTCACCCCCCTCGGTCTTGTGGGAGAACTACTGGTTGAGGGCCCTTTGTTAGCACGTGGCTACCTAGGCGATATAGCAAAAACCAACGCATCATTCATTACCAATCCAAAATGGGCCCGAACCCTAGGCAAGCGAAGTCTGCGGAGGTTCTACAAGACGGGCGATCTTGTGAAATACGGCGAGGCGGGGAACATTCTCTACATTGGGCGCAAGGACACGCAGATCAAGATCTATGGGCAACGGATTGAGATCGGAGAAATTGAAGACCATTTGAAAAAGGCGCTTCTCCCCAAATCTATCGAGATGGCTGTGGAGGTGACCACTGTGTCGGCCGATGATAGCCAAAGGAAAGTACTCGTTGCCTTCTTGTGCTTGGACGACACATTTGAAAGCGAAGGTGGTGCACTTGTTGCCCTCACGCCTCCCGTGAAGAGCCAACTTCGTGAAATTACGTCTCATATCATTTTGCGCCTTTCCAAAACTCTCCCCTCATATATGATCCCGTCGCGCTACATTCCACTTCGGTCAATGCCTCGGACATTGGCCGGCAAAGCAGACAGGCATAAGCTACAGCATATCCTTCAATCCATGGGCTCGGATGATCTGTTGGAATATTCACTCGAGAGTGGACAGAAACAGCCGCTAGAATCAAAAACAGAGTTTAAGCTCCAGCGGCTCTGGGCAGACATTTTGGCTATCGAAACTGGCAGCATTGGTGCTCATGACAGCTTTTTGCGGCTTGGAGGGGACTCGATCACTGCCATTAAACTTGCGGCAGCCCTTCGTGAGCATGGAATACCGCTGACCGTTGCGAACATCTTTCAGAACCCTGAGCTACGTCACATGGCAGCCGAAATTGATGCCTTTGGTAAAGGGAATGGAACAGGTACAGTCACCGGAGATGTGCAGCCATTTGGACTTTTAATGCCATCGCCCAATCTCCTCTCCGATCTGGCCCAGATCTGGGGTATTCCGGAAGAAACGGTGCAGGACGTCTATCCCTGCACTCCCCTACAGGAAGGAATGCTTGCCGTTGAAGGCAGTCATGGCCAATCCAGTTACGGGTCTTGTGCTGTTTACGACCTTCCTATGAATGTTAACCTAAATCGGTTCAAAGCAGCATTCGAGACAGTGGTTCGGGAGAATGAGATTCTTCGGACTCGAATTGTTTACCTAGAGTCCCATGGCACCCTGCAAGTGGTGACGCATGATGAGCTTACATGGGAGTACCCCGATGACATCCACCAGGTCCTTGAAACAGACTACTCATTTGGCCTGGGCACATCGCTACTTCAAGTCGCACTATGCCCCACTGATCGTACAGCCGAAACAAGACGATGGACCTTTATTTTGAAGATGCACCACTCAGTCTACGATGGCTGGAGTTTGTCTCTCATACTACAACAAGTAGATAACGCGTACTGTTCCGACTCGCCTCTGTCTCAAAATAGCACGCCTCACTTCAGGAACTTTGTCCAGCATCTGGGAACATCTGATGCAGAACTCAGCGGCAAATTTTGGACATCTCAGCTCTCCCAGTGTGATCAATCATCCGACATCCCTTTGCCGAAAATAAACACAACCAGCTCAACCAGTGTGGACGGGGGGCTCAATTCCGTCAGGTCATATCATCACAGCATGGCAATTTCCAAGCAGAATTCCCGGATCTCTGAGGTGACATCAGCCATAATAATCCGAGCTGCATGGGCCTTGGTTATCAGAGCCTATTCTGGCTGCGATGATGTGCGCTTTGGACTATCCGTCGCCGGACGTAATGCCCCCGTTCATGGAATTGACAAGATGATCGGCCCAACACTGGCTACAATCCCTTGCCGTTTCCAGGTGGACCCCAATTGGACCATTCAAGACTTCCTCTCCTATGTCAATCAGTCGATGATTGATTGCATTCCTCACGAACACTTCGGGCTCCAGCGAATCAAGAAGCTAGGACCTGATAGCTCCAACTGCTGCAATTTCAACAGCTTACTGGTCATTCAGCCACAAGCGCAGCCCACAAACCAGGGCCTTTTCACCTCTTCTCGGGACTTGGAAACTGTATCCCAAAATAATACTCAGACATACCCTGTTATGGTTGAATGTCAACTGCAAGAAACAGGCGATCTAAATATCCACGTCTCCTACCAGAAAGCACTGGTTTCTGCCACAAGGGTTGAGCGGGTCGTGTATCTTTTCCAGCACATTGTGGAGCAACTATACCACTCATCCGATATGAGTCTTGCGGATTTGTCTTTGATGAGCCCTTTTGACTTGAATTCAATTTCTACCTGGAACCGGACCGTTCCCGCACCAGTCAGTACAACGGTCACTCACATGCTTAAGGAAAGGATGGAGCAAAGAGCTGAGCTTCAGGCAATATATTCATGGGATCTCAACCCCACGTACATGGAGCTCCTTGCGCTGTCCCAAAGGCTCAGCAATTATTTGCAGCTTTGTGGCGTTGAGCGCGGTTCCTTCGTGCCTATAGTGGTACATAAGTCGGCGCTCTATATTGTCTGCATGCTGGCGGTTATCTACAGAGGAGCCGCCTTTGTTCCATTAGATGCATCTACTCCCGTGGATCGTATGAAGGAAATCTTTGAGCAGTGCCAAGCAACTGTGGTGTTAGCATCTCCTGCAACTGCCACCGATATCATAGAGTCAGGTCAACTACGGGTGCTGCGGATCTCCCATCAGCTTTTGGAGCGCCTACCTGACGCAGCCACAGATGGTCAATCTTCCGTTCTTAGCAATGTTGCGCCAAGTGATCCTCTTTACTGTATCTTCACTTCAGGAACCACCGGCTCGCCCAAGGGCGTGCTTATGACACATCAGGCGTACGCGTCATCGGTGGCGGCAAAGCAACAGGGCTACGGGATAGATGATACATGCCGTGTTCTTCAATTCTGCTCTAATTCATTTGACATAAGCATTGACGACATTCTGATTTCCCTACTGAGTGGAGGTTGTCTTTGTATACCATCTGAAGAGGAGCGACGTGACAGTCTGTCGCAATTTTGTGCTGATGCGCAGGTCAATTATGCTTGCATAACACCGACAGTGGCGAGGACTCTGGATGTGGGACAAGTATCTCAATTCCTCACAAAGCTCCGACTTGGTGGTGAAAAGGTCACGTCAGCCGATATCACCGACTGGACAACCGCACGTGTTGACGTGATCAGCATCTACGGGCCAACCGAATGTTGTGTTTGTTGCTCCATATCCCAGTCCCTCATTCCAGGCAAAACTGATCCCGCAAATATCGGTCGAGGCATTGCCTGTCGGACCTGGGTGGTGGACTCTCATAATCCCGACCGCTTCATTCCAATCGGTGCAGTTGGCGAGCTCCTCGTCCAAGGGCCCGCACTTGCTCAGGGATATCTTCATGACCAGGAAAAGACCTCAAGGGCATTCATTGACCCACCAGTTTGGATGGGAAGTGTGTCAGTGCCTAACCAATCTGCAACAAAATGCTACAAAACTGGGGACTTGGTTCGATATGATGATGACGGAAGCTTGGTCTTCGTCAGCCGCAAGGATACTCAGGTCAAGCTTCGAGGGATGCGAATGGAGCTCGAGGAAGTTGAGCAAGCGTTGCGACAGATGAATCTTCCCGACATCCAGGATCTTGCGGCAGAGGTTGTTCCCAGTTCAATGGCACCGGATATCCTCCCCGCAGACGTTCTGGTTCTCTTCATTATCCAGGGCCACATTGGTACAGACAAACGCTATGCTCTTGATACCATCCGGGCGAAGCTCACGAACAAACTTCCCGAATATATGATCCCTGGGCATCTCATCATCCTGGATTGTCTACCGAAATCTTCTTCTGACAAGATAAACCGGCCAGAATTGCGTCGCCTGGCTGTGGAACATATCCGTCAACGAAAGCAACAGCATAAACCTCAGCAGAATATCCTCAATATCCTCCCAACTTCAAATAGCCATGCCAGGGTTGCCTCCCCGGGCGAGGGATCGAAAACTATTTATCCAGCCCTACAAGGGATTTGGGCCAGTATTTTCAACCGTGACTTATCTTCCATTGGGCCTAATACGAACTTTTTCCAGCTAGGAGGAGATTCCATTCTTGTGATGCGTCTTGTTTCCAGTGCTCGAGCTAAGTCCATCTACATCACCTCAGCAGATGTTCACCAACTCCAGACGCTCTCAGCTATAGTTTCCAAGGCCAAGTTGCGTGTCATTAATGAGGATCATGAAAGCCTACCACCAGCTAAACACAAAACGGATCCCAGCCCTATGACCCCAGATCTCCGTCTCATCTCATTGGAGCTAGGAATTCCCGAGGGAGAAATCGAAAAGGTTTTGGAGGCCACCGACTTCCAATCCTATTGTTTGGCACAGACGGTCTCCCTGTCCCGTGGTTGGCTGAATTACTTTTCCTACAACCTTCATGGCAGCATTGACATTGAGCAGTTGAAGTATGCCTGTCATGCCCTTGTGGAGCGGCACGAAATTCTCCGGACACGTTTCATCGTCCTACGCGGCTCCGTTTTGCAAGTGATTCCCCGATATCGAGCAGCAGATGTCCGGTTTGAAGTCTACGATCAGTCCTCCGGGACGCATAGTCCCAACACATTGACCAGTCTGGTCCACAATGATCGCGCGCCGGCTTTGAATGATGTGCTCATCCGCTTCATGCTTCATATTTCCCAACCGGACCAGGTTCGGTTTACGATGCGAGTCGCCCATGCCCAGTATGACGGTATTTCCCTGCCAATCATTCAGCAGGACCTGCAAGTATTATACAGTGGCCACAAGCTATCACCTCCACTCAAGTTTTCGATGTACGTGGAAGAAAGTGAGCGACTACTATCCGAAACCAACCATGCCGAACACTTTTGGAGCAAACTGCTGCGGGACTCCAGAGTAACACCCATCGTTGTTCGGAAACAGCCCCATCAGTCTCAAGAAAAGGAACATCCCCTCGATCAAAGTACCGTCCGTACTGTTCCACTATCACGACTACCCCATAATTCTTCAATTACTCAAGCAACGATTGTGAAGGGAGCGTGGGCTCTCGTGCTCAGCCGTCTCTCTCAGCATGAGGATGTTGTCTTTGGTCACTTAACCAACACACGCCCCAGTTTAGATCATCTGTCCGGTATCAACGAGGTTGTAGGTCCCTATCTCAATATACTTCCCGTTCGGGTCCAGCTCGGTGACAGGACTACTGGGAGTGACTTGCTCGCGGGCATTCAGCAACAATATGTTGCTGCCCTACCGCACACTATGATGGGATTCCGACGCATCATTGAGCGCTGCACCAACTGGTCGACATCAGAGCGCTTTACTTCAATTTTGCAATACCAAAACCTGCACCAGGATACGGATTCTATCGTCCTTGGCGATGCCAAAGGAACTCTTGAGGCGTATGTCCCGTCATCAGACGCCGCCGATTTGTGGATCATGGTAACGCCAACTGATGGTGATGGTGACGACGACGGAATGACTGAAATCAAAGTCCTCTTCAGCTCCGCGACGATATCTCCTCACATTGCAGAGATCATTGTCGATGAGTTCTGCCGTGCCATTGATATTCTCCAAAAGGACACTGACGGTGTACCTGTAAGACCGCTCCGAAATATCTTCCAGCCATCCCCTTCTTTGCCCAAATTCCCGGTCTCTCTTGGAGATCTACCTGTTAGCGAGACGCAACCCCGGGCCCCCATTGATTCCGTGCGCAAGATCTGGGAGCAGGTTTTCGGCCCTCGTTTCAGTGCAGAGGGACGGGATTCGCATTTCCTCCTGCATACTCCATTCCATGATGACCCCCTCAGCGCCGAGCAACTTTCATCGTGCTACCGGAAGTGTGGAGTGAATATCTCCCCTGTGGAAGCGATGGAGTATCCAACCATCTTCCAGCAAAGTTTGCTTTGGAACTACAAGCTTCGGGAAGCTAGTCGTTGAGCCTCTTCCCATTTTGTGTCTTTTTTTCTTATGTTATGCGTTTCTGTCATTTTGTACTTAGGCTTTTTATAGGCGTAGGAAACTCATGTTTGAGCTTGTACATATCCATGTCTAAGTGCCAGGAGTAATTGGTCATCAAGTAGAAAGCTTCTTCCCCTTGCGACGGGGTATCTGATCATCAGCTCCGTCCTCGGCTCCATTCTCATGTACTCGGTTTGTCTTCACAGGGTGGCCGGGTATCTTCGAACTAGGCTTTAGGCCGCTAATTGCATGGCGCCAACCACACTAATCTCCAGCTCATCCTAAAGTTAAACTGGTCAGTGAAATGTCCGAAGATAAAAAAAGAGAACGCGCATTCTGAACGCATTTCCGTGCGGTCGTACGTCAAGCAACTAACCTCGAAATCTCCGGGAACAATCAAACCAGGCAATCCCCAAGTCTTGCTCAGACGCGGGTTCTCCCGCATGTATCTCCGATATTCCGGCGCACCAGGTCTGACAACATTATCAGCAATGACCAGCGCGCCCTCTTTATCCAGGAATCCCAATTTCTCAGCCAGCTTCACATCCGGCTCATAGAGCGCCTCGTCATGGTCCATGAACAGCAGGTCAATGCCGGTTTCAGCCAAGATGCCTTCGTCATGGAACCGCTGCAAAGTATGTGCGGATGCGCCGACGACCACTTCAACGACATCCTGCAGACCTGCCAGGCTGACGAGATTCATGGCCACAGACGCGATGAGCGGGTCGATTTCCACGCTGTAGATCTTGACCTTACTCGATCCAGTCTCTTCATTCTCATTCAAGTCATATTTGTCCTTCTCGTGTATTTCTCGTAGAATATTTCCGAATAGGATAGCCGAGTACCTACATCGTGCATCATGGTCAGCGTTTCTGGTGGATCTTGGTCGCGGGATCCACCACGTACCCAACGTAACCACCCAGCTCCACCAGCACCCGGGGACGATGTTCACGGATCAGGACAGCCAGCTTATTGGCTTTATCGGGGCCAATGTTAATGAGGAAGTCCTCCTGGGCGGCGAACTCGTCCATAGCAGTGAGAATGGCGGATGGGGAACCTCGCAGCTTGGTATCGAGGTCTGGGTGGCTGTAGATGTATTTGAGTAGGGTAATCTCGCGGCCATCATGCGATTCGACGATGTCTTCGTCCTTCAGCCCTTTCATTTTTTTAAGGGATGGGTACTTGGTGAATATCTCGGATTCCATGGTGGGTAAAGGGTCTAATGGAGGAGGGAAAAGGAAATATGGGACAGAGAAATAAAGCCCGGGTGGGGGGGGGGGGGGGGGGAATGGGGGGGGGAAAAACCCAGGGTTGCTCCCCTTAACGGGTTAAGGGCCCTGGGGGACTTCCGCCCCCCAGAGGGGTTAACTTTTTAAACCCCGTGTTTTAGGTGCACCATAAAGGAAACGGGCGAAAAATGTACACACAGAGAATTAAAAGGGTATT